>CM060951.1:52658245-52663245 GCA_030765055.1 Mantis religiosa | reverse complement strand
ACTCGGAACCTCTTGAACGTGAGGCAGACATGCTACCATCTACGTTAGCGAAGTGGGCGTTAGCCTATTAATTTCCTAAAAGAAACGGCTGAATAAGTGTTATGCTAATTACATAACATATGCTTATTTAAACACATGAACATTGTATGCTTCGATTGTCTCTGAAGGTGACTAAGGAGTTGTATGGCACTACATAAAAGTCGTCACTGGCGGGCCCCGTAGCTCAGTCGGTAGAGCACCTGCCTGCCGTGCTAGGGGTCCCGGGTTCGATTGGGGGTTTTTCTCCGACCAAGATAATTCCCCATCTTATCCAGAGTCTGGAAGTATGAATGAGAGTGTGAATGTGTGCGCGATCTAATGATTAAAAACCAAAGATAACGAGTTAACACCTTCAGTATGTTCCAAAGGAGAACGGCCGCCGATATGACCCGCCGATATGACCATAGCAGTTAAAGGCGGGGTATAAATGAAACAAGGAAAACAAGGAAAATGTCGTCACTGCACCATTGTTTACCTGTCAAGAGGCCGAGGCGGTGTATGCTGATGTTCATCACTGGTCTAGATCATGGGTTGGGATCTGGTGCTTATTGAAAACACTAAAGGTACATTTTTCCAGGACTGTGCCCCAACTTATCTCTGAGAATGAAGAACTAATCTTAAATGTATAATACGTAAACTGTCACTTATAAGAAACTCACTCATATCAAAACTCCATCATATCAAAGAAAGAAAATGAAATTATGTCTGCTGTTAATGTTTTCGTATCTTAATCCGAAATAATTTACATCTACGCCAAGGTAGAATCAGACAGCTTGTCGTGTGCTCTTTGTTGTTGTTGTTGTTGTTGTTGTTGTAATTTACGTCCTCCAACGTTAAGTCATATCGGACGATGAATGGAATGGGTGAAATGATGCCCAAATGAGCCCAGGGTCCATAGAGCTTAGAGTTACCCGACATTCGTCTTTCAGGAGAAGGAAAGAACCCGGCTAAACCTTATCCAGGTAACTCACCCTAACCGAAATTCGAACTCGGGACCTCTTGAACGTGAGGCACACATGCTACCACCACGCTACCGAGGCGGGCACTCGTGTACTCTGGCTCTTCTCTTTCTCTTAAATGTTACATTTGAGACAAGAGTGCAAGCAAATCGAACGAACCAATAAATCATTTTTACCTTTGAACATAGTGAAGTTTTGCTTCTTCTTCCAGATGAAATATCACTTGGTATGTCTAATCTTCTCTGGAATAAGGGCATGAATATAACAGATTCAATAAGCTCTTTCGTACATAAAGCTAATGAGGGCGGAGGCAAAATTACCTGTGCAGAATAAACGCAGTAAACGTAGTTTACGGAAATTTCTCTCTTCCCCAATGCTTCCTCTTTAAATCTAAATAACCACTGATCAGAGATTTCTATCTACATCATGGTGAAATATACTAAACGTCAGGTTTCCAAGTTTTTTTCTCCAATTTTAAAAGCATATCTATTAAATTTATGTTTATTTACGAGTGTACACATCATTAAAGGCTTGTTGAAGATCTTTGTCTTCCTTCTCTTAACACAGTATCAAATTTGGTGTCGTAGTGCGTTGAACTTGTTTTCTTAGGAACTGGAATTGGGAAACCGTATGGAAACGATAGTGAGCGAATATCTCAAGAAATGCCTGTGGTTTCACTGTAACAATGCACTTTACATTTATAGCGAAGCAAGATGTAATAGCTGCGCTATTAACACACTGTAAACTAAAACGAAATGAAACGTTTACTAATCATTTAAGAGCTTCAAATTATTATTGACGTGACAAATGGAAACTACCAGGGCTGTTCAATAAAGATTGATCATAATTTTTTACGGTCATAATTTTTCACAATAAAATTCAATCTTATTATATTCTGTAAACCTAATGTAAAACAAACACGACGCAGTAGTTTCATTGTTGGTACTCCTGTTTCCCGCCTGTGAGAACCAGACAAGTTCAGACATGTTCAGTATCGGCTACAGCTACAATGCAGGTAACATGCAGTTAAAGTCGATGTTAGAGGAAGATCCGAAGTTTGTTTCAAATGTAATCACTGCTGATGAAACTTGGCTACATCATTTTGATCCTGAGAGCAAACAGCAAAGCTCAGTGTGGAAATCTCCTTCATCTACCCCCAAAAAAGAAAAGCTGGTTGCTTCTGTTGGGTTGTTATGGTTATCTCATTATTTGATATTCATGGAATGGTCTATCAGCGTGTTGTACCTGCACACACATCAGTAACTGGACAATACTACAGGAATGTACTGAAAACATTACAAGTCCATATCACGAGCAAAAGGCCACATTTCCGTGAAACAGGCTGGATGCGCCGCCACATATTGCCAATGTTGTTGCTGAACATTTTGCAAAAATCAACGTGTACTCTATCCCTCACCCTCCCTATAGTCTGGATTTAGCTCCATGTGACATTTTTCTATTCCCTAACTTGAAGAAACGCCTTCGTGGGAGGCATTATCCATCATCAGAAGCAGTGGTGAAGGCTGCGGAGGCGCTTTTGAAGGATCTCTCAAAAATGGATTCCAGCATGTCTTTGAAGACTGGCAGAAACCCTGGGACAAGTGCATCGCATTCACGGGAGACTATTTTGGGAAGGACCATCAACATTATGAGGATGAGTAAAGGGACGTTGTCAAAAAATATTGTGATCATTCTTTATTGAACAGCCCTCGTATTTCATTGTATTAAAATACTGTTCTCTTATTTTTATTAAAAGAGATGTTAAAAAAGATCAGGATTTTATGTAGCAGTTTTTACGACACGTTAATACCCATAAATGGCTTAGCAACTTTTGTAATGTAATAATTAAATTTAATTTCCCTTAAATTACATTTTAATAAATTTTAATTTAGCTTCGCTGTATCTTGATACCTATTTGCAACTTTTATGCCCCAAAATCAGTATCAGGAAGAATGATGCTGTATGATAGAACAGAAATTCGTCGGCGAATAACGAGCCGAACATCATTTCTGGCAACAGTATTGACATACCTATGCGGTAAATTCTAATTAAGTGGATCTCTCGGTAAACAAACAGGCATGCTCTGACCAAATACGCAGTTGCTACAGGGATGGCACGGCTGGAAGTTGTTTCTCGTCAGGCAGTAACACAATAGTATACATCAAGTGCATACGTTATACTCGTTCGTTTCATTTTAGAAATAGTGCACTTCGTTAATTTTTTCGAGGCCAATTCGCTTGCAAAGCAGCAACGAGTATACCCAACTATAGTTGAACTTTTTGTTCAAATTCTCTCTCGTGGGAAAAGGGCATGTAACGTTCGACAGTTCACGTCAGGCGTATTGCCTCAGTGCGTTAAGATAAATGAATGACTACCGTGTTACTGTATTTTCAACTTTGTTTCTACGTACTGTTACGGTCAAACATTCTTTTGCGTTTTGTGTTCGCATGCCCACATAGAAAAATATATTGAGGTAATATTTTAATATTACGTTTCAATATAAATGCTGTGGCTATCAGGATTGTAAGGGGAGTGAAAAACTTGCAAACCTAATCAACAACTGGGGGTGTATCTACTGAAAGGATAAGGGGGCACATGGTAGAGCTAATAGGTCAAAGGGTAGTGACATAATTAGGTTTAAATTAAAGAGATTAGTTATCAACAACATTGACAAATATTTACCAACGATTGGAGGAGTCAAATAAAACAATGCTCTCGTTTATCTGGAAGAGATAAAGGGTGCAGTTAATACAGACATTAAATCAATTAATACATAATAAATAAATATTACCTTTTATGTGAAGTAACGAAGAGTTCTGAAGAAGAGGTGGCTGTTTCACTCTGATGTGCTTAATCTTGTAGAAGTATCAACAAGTTCTATGATGAGACTAGAGCAGCAGCATCCGACCCTCTAACAGTGATTAACTAACCCTTCCTTACTGGCTGTAATCGTTTAAATAGAACTGACTTCCAAAATGTCTGCTATCATACAAGTCAGCGGTTCATAACAGAAGGTTTACATCCTATGGTGCAATGTTGTGCAGCCAAAGAATGACTCTTCTTAAATTTTACTGTCGAATTAACAGGAAGCATGAGCTTCCAGTTCAATACCACTGCTTACTCTCATCACTGAGTCATCCAATCTGTCTCAACTTGATAGATCCTGCTGAAGCCTGGAGCTTACCAGGAAATGAGATGTGAACCTCCAATAATTAAAATATTTCCCAAATCTTGTTCAGACCTTATACGCAACAATACCATACAAGCATTATACAGCCACAGATATAGGTAGTATCACAACTTCTATGAGGGAGAAAGCTAAATAAATACAATAAGATGTGTTTTAAATACAATTATTAAAAATAAAATAATTTTGAAACTAAAAAAATTGTCACTCAATTAAATTTACTTACTGCCAAGTTTTTGTTGCAAATAACATTTTCTTAAAACTTTGTGTCCTCTAATGTTAAGTCGTATCTGACGATGAGTGAATGAAGTGGATGAAATGATACTCAGATGAGTACAGGTTTCCATATAGCTTAAAGTTACCAGACATTCGTATTTTAGGTTAAGTGAAAACCCCAGAATAAAATTTATCCGTATAATTCACCCTGACCAAGACCCGAACTCGAGAGCTCCAGAGCGTGAGGTGAACACGCTACCACCTAAGCTAAAAGGCGGATTCAAATTTACATTAACACAGATGTTGCAGTCTTACATTAACGTGCGCAGTGAGGCGTAGTATACAATTGGGACTACTACTAGTAGAGGGGGGGGGGGGGCAGAAAAGTAAAATGCACTGAAGATATATTTTAATGTGTAACTGATTAACAAGAAATGTTTTCATTCACATGAAACTGCCGAACTCACCGAGCGGGATGGCTCCGGTGGTTTCGTATGTGGCCCGCATTCGGGAGGCCCGGCTTCGATTCCCGTGACCGACCTACCTGACCCATGAGTATTTTCGGGGGTTTCCCTAGGTCGCCAGACGAATACTGGGTA
>CM060951.1:52560745-52650745 GCA_030765055.1 Mantis religiosa | reverse complement strand
AAGAGGCGCTCAACTCGATGCTCATTAGCGCCCTTTCAACAACTGTATTTCACTTTACTATTCTTCCTTTCACTTAACTTATCTTTAACTTTCCTTTGGCTTTGCTGAGGCTTTGCCTTCGCTTTGCTCCAGCTCCACTTTGGTTTGCTTTGGCTGCATTCTGACTTTACGCCTTATCTGCTCTAGCTCTGCTCTGGCTCCACTCTGGCTTCTCTCTCGCTTCACCCTAACCTCACTCAAACTCCACTCTAAAATCCCTCTAGCTTGGCCCTGGCTTGGCTCTGGCTTTGCTCTGGCTAGGTTTTGGCCTGTCTCCGGTCCCGCTCTGGCTTCCCACTGGCCTTACACTAATTTCATTCTGTATCTTCGCTCTGGCAAGGCCTCGCTCACCACTCCGGTCCCGCTCTGGCTTGGCTCTGGCTCCGCTCAAGTTCCGCTCTGGCTACGCTCTGGCTAGGCCAGGTTCCCACTACGGTGCCGCACAGGCTTGGCTCTGGTTTCGCTCTGGCTTCACTCTGACATTCCAACTATACTCTCACTTGGATCTGTCTTGGTTCTGGCTTGGCTCTTGCTAGGTTCTGGCCCCGCTCCTGTACCGCTCCGGCCTCACACTAACTTCGTTCTGTAACTTTACTCTGGCTTGGCTATGGCTTGGCTCGGGCTTCGCTCTGGCTTCGCTCTGGCTTCGCTCTGGCTTCGCTCTGGCTTCGCTCTGGTTTGGCTCTGGATTTACTCCCGCTTTACTCTGGCTGCGCTCTGGCTTGGCTCGGGCTTCGCTCTGGCTTCGCTCTGGCTTCGCTCTGGCTTCGCTCTGGTTTGGCTCTGGATTTACTCCCGCTTTACTCTGGATTTACTCTGGCTGCGCTCTGGCTTGGCTCTGGCTCCGCTCTGGTTTAGCTCTGGCTTCGCTCTGGCTTCACTCTGGCTTCGCTCTGGCTTCGCTCTGGCTTCGCTCTGGCTTCGCTCTGGTTTGGCTCTGGATTTACTCCCGCTTTACTCTGGCTGCGCTCTGGCTTGGCTCTGGCTCCGCTCTGGCTTGGCTCTGGCTTCGCTCTGGCTTCGCTCTGGTTCCGCTCTGGCTTCGCTCTGGCTCCGCTCTGGCTTCGCTCTGGCTTCGCTCTGGTTTGGCTCTGGCTTCGCTCTGGCTTCGCTCTGGCTTCGCTCTGGTCCCGCTCTGGCTTGGCTCTGGCTCCGCTCTGGCTTCGCTCTGGCTTCGCTCTGGTTTGGCTCTGGATTTACTCCCGCTTTACTCTGGCTGCGCTCTGGCTCCACTCAGGCTTCGCTCTGGCTTCACTCTGGCTTGGCTCTGGCACCGCTCTGGCTTCGCTCTGGCTTCACTTTGGCTTGGCACTGGATCCGCTCTGGCTCCGCTGTGGCTTGGCTCTGCTCAACTCTGGCTCCGCTGTGGTTTCGCTCTGGCTTGGCTCTGGCTCCGCTCTGGCTTCCCTCTGGCTTCGCTCTGGATTCACTCTGGCTTGGCTCTGGCACCGCTCTGGCTCCGCTGTGGCTTCACTCTGGCTTGGCTCTGGCTTCGCTCTGGCTCCACTCAGGCTTGGCTCTGGCACCGCTCTGGCTCCGCTGTGGCTTCACTCTGGCTTTGCTCTGGCTTCGCTCTGGCTCCACTCAGGCTTGGCTCTGGCACCGCTCTGGCTCCGCTGTGGCTTCACTCTGGCTTTGCTCTGGCTTCGCTCTGGCTCCACTCAGGCTTGGCTCTGGCACCGCTCTGGCTCCGCTGTGGCTTCGTTTTGGCTTGGCTCTGGCTCTGCTCTGGCTTTGCTCTGGCTTCGCTCTGGCTTCACTCTGGCTTGGCTCTGGCACCGCTCTGGCTTCGCTCTGGCTTCACTTTGGCTTGGCACTGGATCCGCTCTGGCTCCGCTGTGGCTTGGCTCTGGCTCAACTCTGGCTCCGCTGTGGTTTCGCTCTGGCTTGGCTCTGGCTCCACTCTGGCTTCCCTCTGGCTTCGCTCTGGCTTCACTCTGGCTTGGCTCTGGCACCGCTCGGGCTCCACTGTGGCTTCGCTCTGGCTTGGCTCTGGCTCCGCTCTGGCTTTGCTCTGGCTTCGCTCTGGCTCCACTCAGGCTTCGCTCTGGCTTCACTCTGGCTTATCTCTGGCACCGCTCTGGCTTCACTTTGGCTTGGCTCTGGCACCGCTCGGGCTCCACTGTGGCTTCGCTCTGGCTTGGCTCTGGCTCCGCTCTGGCTTCACTCTGGCTTGGCTCTGGATCCTCTCTGGCTTCGCTCTGGCTTCGCTCTGGCTTCACTCTGGCTTGGCTCTGGCACCGCTCGGGCTCCACTGTGGCTTCGCTCTGGCTTGGCTCTGGCTCCGCTCTGGCTTCACTCTGGCTTGGCTCTGGATCCTCTCTGGCTTCGCTCTGGCTCCGCTCTGGCTTCACTCTGGCTTGGCTCTGGATCCTCTCTGGCTTCGCTCTGGCTCCGCTCTGGCTTCACTCTGGCTTGGCTCTGGATCCTCTCTGGCTTCGCTCTGGCTTCGCTCTGGATTCACTCTGGCTTGGCTCTGGATCCTCTCTGGCTTCGCTCTGGCTTCACTCTGGCTTGGCTCTGGCACCGCTTGGGCTCCGCTGTGGCTTCACTCTGGCTTCGCTCTGGGTTCGCTCTGGCTTCACTCTGGCTTGGCTCTGGCACCACTTGGGTTCCGCTCTGGCTTCGCTCTGGCTTGGCTCTGGTTCCGCTCAGATTTCGCTCTGGCTTCGCTCTGGCTTCACTCTGGTTTGGCTCTGGCACCGCTTGGGCTCCGCTCTGGCTTCGCTCTGGCTTCGCTCTGGCTTCACTCTGGCTTGGCTCTGGCACCGCTGTGGCTTCGCTCTGGCTTCGCTCTGGCTTCACTCTGGCTTGGCTCTGGCACCGCTGTGGCTTCGCTCTGGCTCCGCTCTGGTCTCGCTCTGGCTTGGCTCTGGCTTTGCTCTCGCTTTGTTCTGGCTCCGCTCTGGCTCCACTCAGGCTACGCTCTGGCTTCGCTCTGGGTTCGCCCTGGCTTCACTCTGGCTTCGCTCTGGCACCGCTTGGGCTCCGCTGTGGCTTCGCTCTGGCTTCGCTCTGGCTTTGCTCAGGCTACGCTCTGGCTCCGCTCTGGCTCCGCTCTGGCTCCGCTCTGGCTTCGCTCTGGCTTCACTCTGGTTTGGCTCTGGCACCGCTGTGGATCCGCTGTGGCTTCACTCTGGCTTGGCTCTGGCTCCGCTCTGCCTTCACTCTGGCTTGGCTCTGGCTCCTCTCTGGCTTCGCTCTGGCTTGGCTCTGGCACCGCTTGGGCTCCGCTGTGGCTTCACTCTAGCTTGGCTCGGCTCCTCTCTGGCTTTGCTCTGGCTTGGCTCTGGCACCGCTCGGGCTCCGCTGTGGCTTCGCTCTGGCTTGGCTCTGGCTCCGCTCTGGCTTCGCTGTGGCTTCGCTCTAGCTTGGCTCGGCTCCTCTCTGGCTTTGCTCTGGCTTGGCTCTGGCACCGCTCGGGCTCCGCTGTGGCTTCGCTCTGGCTTGGCTCTGGCACCGCTCGGGCTCCGCTGTGGCTTCGCTCTGGCTTGGCTCTGGCTCCGCTCTGGCTTCGTTCTAGCTTCGCTCAAGCTCCACTCTGGCTCCGCTCTGGCTTCGTTCTGGCTTCGCTCTGGCTCCACTCTGGTTTCGCTCTGGCTCCGCTCTGGCTTCGTTCTGGCTTCGCTCTGGCTCCACTCTGGTTTCGCTCTGGCTTCGCTCTGGCTTCACTCTGGCTTGGCTCTGGCACCGCTCGGGCTCCACTGTGGCTTCGCTCTGGCTTGGCTCTGGCTCCGCTCTGGCTTCACTCTGGCTTGGCTCTGGCTCCGCTCTGGCTTCGTTCTGGCTTCGCTCTGGCTCCATTCTGGTTTCGCTCTGGCTTCGCTCTGGCTTCACTCTGGCTTGGCTCTGGCACCGCTCGGGCTCCACTGTGGCTTCGCTCTGGCTTGGCTCTGGCTCCGCTCTGGCTTCACTCTGGCTTGGCTCTGGATCCTCTCTGGCTTCGCTCTGGCTCCGCTCTGGCTTCACTCTGGCTTGGCTCTGGCACCGCTTGGGCTCCGCTGTGGCTTCACTCTGGCTTCGCTCTGGCTCCGCTCTGGCTTCACTCTGGCTTGGCTCTGGCACCACTTGGGTTCCGCTCTGGCTTCGCTCTGGCTTGGCTCTGGTTCCGCTCTGATTTCGCTCTGGCTTCGCTCTGGCTTCACTCTGGCTTGGCTCTGGCACCGCTTGGGCTCCGCTCTGGCTTCGCTCTGGCTTCGCTCTGGCTTCACTCTGGCTTGGCTCTGGCACCGCTCGGGCTCCGCTGTGGCTTCGCTCTGGCTCCGCTCTGGTCTCGCTCTGGCTTGGCTCTGGCTTTGCTCTCGCTTTATTCTGGCTACGCTCTGGATCCACTCAGGCTACGCTCTGGCTTCGCTCTGGATTCGCTCTGGGTTCGCTCTGGCTTCACTCTGGCTTCGCTCTGGCTTCACTCTGGCTTCGCTCTGGCACCGCTTGGGCTCCGCTGTGGCTTCGCTCTGGCTTCGCTCTGGCTTCGCTCAGGCTACGCTCTGGCTGCGCTCTGGCTTCGCTCTGGCTTCACTCTGGTTTGGCTCTGGCACCGCTCTGGCTCCGCTGTGGCTTCACTCTGGCTCCGCTCTGATCTCGCTCTGGCTTGGTTCTGGCTTTGCTCTCGCTTTATTCTGGCTCCGCTCTGGCTCCACTCAGGCTACGCTCTGGCTTCGCTTTGGCTTCGCTCTGGCTCCTCTCTGGCTTGGCTCTGGCTTTGCTCTCGCTTTATTCTAGCTCCGCTCTGGCTCCGCTCAGTCTACGTTCTGGCTTCGCTCAGGCTCCGCTCTGGCTCCGCTCTGGCTTCGATCTGGCTTAGCTCTGGCTTTGCTCTCGCTTTGCTCTGGCTCTGCTCTGGCTCCACTCAGGCTTCACTCTGGCTTTGCTTTGGCTTTACTCTGAGTTTAGTTTAATGTACTCTTTTTAACTTAGATTAGGGTCAAACGCGGATGTGGACCCTGTCTGGGCGTTTGGCATTAGCTCTCTCACCACTCAGAGACACCCAATCGAGAGATTTGGCTTGGGGTCCCAGGATCGCCAATTCCCGTGCCTACCGCAGTAGGCCCCTGGAGGTTGTCTGCCAGTTCATTCCCTATGACACCGACATGGGCTTTAACCCAGGGGAACCTAATTTCCTACTTGTGTTCTAGGTTTTGATAGTTTTCAAGATATTTTCTATTAAAGGTTGTGTTTTGTATCTTTTTTCGTGCGCACTCGCGTTTAGGCATGTCTGTCTGAGAGACAGAAAGAATTGTTTAAAACCCAACTATCTCTTATATGGAAATTTGTTTGGGAGATGATAAAATAACTGTATACCTAAAATTCTTTTGACAAACTAAATTTACATACTGAGCTATAACTTCTGATGTCATTTTTACTGGCTCCTGTGTAAATGGTAAACTGCAATAGATTTAGGAAAATCCTATAGCACTAAACTGTACTAAAGCACACAGGTTTACTATTTTATTTATATTATCTTTTGCTTACTTATTACTGTATATTTTCTGTATGATGTGTTATACCTTATTATAATAATATTATTTATAAATACTGTAATATTTCGCTCGTATTTTAATGCCACTGCATTCCCTTGTATCTATAAGTAAATACATAGTAAACTATTTCCACAAATGTCTATCTCGATTGACACAAATTTGAACAATAAGCGTTTTAAGAAGAAGTTCTACAAGAGCGAATGGAGAGTGCAATGTGAGTGTAGCACATCAGTGTCTCAGTATCTTCTAAAAGTTACACTATGAATTTATGTTTTTCCATTTACTTTTGTTGATTGGCATAAACGTTTACAGAATGATTTCATTGAACATTTTGTTTAGATAGAAAATTAATAAATAAGGCGTCTTTTGAGGATATTACCAGAAACAAATTTAGCTAAATTTAGACAAAAAATTTAACACGAAGTTCCCAAATATGTAAATAATTATAAAGAAATGTAACATTTGTAATTTGATAAGAAAATACAATTAGTTTAGGTACTAATATTGTTGCAGCTAAACTGATATAGAGTAATTTCATTATGACGTAATGTACTTGCCGTGGTGTAGTGTGCTAGAGCGTTGTGCTTTGGTTCCCAGCCACGGAATGCAACCGTGATCGATGCTACTCCTAGGGGGTGCAGATTTTAAGTTAGGTAACGTACTAGGTTAATGCCAGAGGTTCTACTCCCATTAGTCCTGCACCCGTAGGAAAAAGACCAGGGCCTCCTTCGACCAGGGAGTTACCGAGCTGTCCCGAAAGGGCGCCCGGTGCCTCCGTGCGGCTTTCCATAGGGCAAGACCTAGAGACTAACAAGCCGCCCCATCTGGTCCTGTGGACTCCAGACGGGATGGAAGTGGATAAGCCACTTACGCGCGCCAACTCCAAAATGGGAAGGCTACCGATATGACCTCGGCAGGGCCGCCTGGAGATCTAGCACACCTTCTACTAGCTATGCTGGCTAGTATGGCTTCCCTCAACCCCGTCCGGAGAAGTACCCGATCACCCACAGGTATCGGGAACACACTGCCCCCTCGAGTCCAACCCAATCCGAACAACTCCCTATCAGGGAGGGGCTCGAATGTTCGGCTCGAGGTTCCCTCAGTAACGTCAGAGGTACCACGAGTGCTAGGGGTCCGCAGCGCCCGCACGACGGTAGCTGAAGGGAACAGATCCTCTTCCCTACGGGAAACGTACTAGGTAACGTACCCTGATCTAGAAGGCCAATTTTACGGCTGGAGGTGTCGTACCTCTTCGTCGTATCCGTTGGATGATCACCCACCTCTGCCTTACGTATGTGGGCGTAAGGTGAGTTGGCAGGCTTTGATCCGCTTGCAGGATGTTACACCATGGGTTACGTTACGTTTATATACGTATATCAAAGATGTAAGGGGAGTAAAATATGTTTAAAATGTGTCCCCGTAGGAGAGGGGATCCGTCCCTTTCAGTTGCCGTGGATTGGCAACCCCTAGCACTCGTGGTACCTCTGACCGAACAGCAACCTCGGACCGAACATTCGAGCCCCTCCCTAAGTAGGAGTTGTTCGGATTGGGTTGGACTCGAGGGGCAGTGTTTCCCGATACCCGTGAGAGATCGAGTACGTCTCCGGACGGGATTGAGGGAAGCCATTAATATTCCCGCGTACTAGACAGCATAGCTAGTAGAAGGTGTGCTAGATCACCAGGCGGCCCCACCGAGGTTAATCGGTAGCCTTCCTCTTTGGGGTTGGCGCGCGTAGGTGGCGTATCCATTTCCATCCCGTCTTGAGTCCATAGGACCAGATGGGGGAGTGGGCCTTGTTAGTCTCTAGGTCTTGCCCTATGGAAAGGCCCACGGAGGCGCTGGGCGCCCTTTTGGGACAGCTCAGTATCTCCCTGGTCGTCAGAGGGGGGCCAGTCTTTACTCTGAGAGGATCTGCCCTGGTAGTTACCCTTGAGTTTATATATGCAAAGCCCCACGGAGGCGCTGGGCGCCCTTTTGGGACAGCTCAGTAACTCCCTGGTCGTCAGAGGGGGGCCAGTCTTCACTCTGAGAGGATCTGCCCTGGTAGTTACCCTTGAGTTTATATATGCAAAGCCCCACGGAGGCGCTGGGCGCCCTTTTGGGACAGCTCAGTAACTCCCTGGTCGTCAGAGGGGGGCCAGTCTTCACTCTGAGAGGATCTGCCCTGGTAGTTACCCTTGAGTTTATATATGCAAAGCCCCACGGAGGCGCTGGGCGCCCTTTTGGGACAGCTCAGTATCTCCCTGGTCGTCAGAGGGGGGCCAGTCTTCACTCTGAGAGGATCTGCCCTGGTAGTTACCCTTGAGTTTATATATGCAAAGCCCCACGGAGGCGCTGGGCGCCCTTTTGGGACAGCTCAGTATCTCCCTGGTCGTCAGAGGGGGGCCAGTCTTCACTCTGAGAGGATCTGCCCTGGTAGTTACCCTTGAGTTTATATATGCAAAGCCCCACGGAGGCGCTGGGCGCCCTTTTGGGACAGCTCAGTATCTCCCTGGTCGTCAGAGGGGGGCCAGTCTTCACTCTGAGAGGATCTGCCCTGGTAGTTACCCTTGAGTTTATATATGCAAAGCCCCACGGAGGCGCTGGGCGCCCTTTTGGGACAGCTCAGTATCTCCCTGGTCGTCAGAGGGGGGCCAGTCTTCACTCTGAGAGGATCTGCCCTGGTAGTTACCCTTGAGTTTATATATGCAAAGCCCCACGGAGGCGCTGGGCGCCCTTTTGGGACAGCTCAGTATCTCCCTGGTCGTCAGAGGGGGGCCAGTCTTCACTCTGTGAGGATCTGCTCTGATAGATACCCTCGAGTTTATATATGCAAAGCCCCACGGAGGCGCTGGGCGCCCTTTTGGGACAGCTCAGTAACTCCCTGGTCGTCAGAGGGGGGCCAGTCTTCACTCTGAGAGGATCTGCCCTGGTAGTTACCCTTGAGTTTATATATGCAAAGCCCCACGGAGGCGCTGGGCGCCCTTTTGGGACAGCTCAGTATCTCCCTGGTCGTCAGAGGGGGCCCAGTCTTCACTCTGAGAGGATCTGCCCTGGTAGTTACCCTTGAGTTTATATATGCAAAGCCCCACGGAGGCGCTGGGCGCCCTTTTGGGACAGCTCAGTAACTCCCTGGTCGTCAGAGGGGGGCCAGTCTTCACTCTGAGAGGATCTGCCCTGGTAGTTACCCTTGAGTTTATATATGCAAAGCCCCACGGAGGCGCTGGGCGCCCTTTTGGGACAGCTCAGTAACTCCCTCGTCATTAGAGGGAAGGTCAGTCTTCACTTTGTGTGGATTGTCTTGATAGATACCCTGAAGCGTATATATGTTTAAGGTGTGTGTAATACAACCATGTTAGAATGTTGGCTTGAGCGGAAAGATTTTGATGCTGGGCCGCCAAGCTGAAAATGAAGGTTGACGACGGCCAAAGGAAAACACAAGTTTATTGTTAGGCTTCAAAAGGGAAAATTTTATTGCGTATTATGTTAAGATCTGGAGGAAACTAATATTTCAAGGATAATCACGCACCATACTTTTGTACGTGGGAATAAACCTAAGCCAATAAGAAGCCAGAACGTTTTAGTATTCAGCAATGAAAAATTCGACGGTAATGAGTAGGCTTAAGGGAGACGCATTCGAATGTCCAGCAGGAGGAGATACTGCAAGTAGATAGCAAGTTACGCGTCAATCGCGTCACACATCCGAATGAAGGAGATAGGATCCCGGAATTGTTGGCACATCAAGCACCCGTGATTATTTGCGACATTTCACACGTTATCAGACCGCGGAAATACTTGCTAAGTATCGCGAGAAGTTAGCTTCAGGACAATATTCGAACTATGATGCCAAGTACATCTCCAGTGCATGTGTGTGAATGGTGAACTCCAACATTGGTCTAAATGAAGTTACTTTTATTCAAGGCTGCATGATAGTTATATATTTTTGACCTAGTGACCAGGATCCTAGATCAACTATCATCTTATCAAAAGACAGAGCCTCATGTAACAACCCAAAACCAGTCTCTCCACACAGCCAAGGAAATCCAGTGAACTCAGGAAGGATGACGCTCAAAAGGAACTTGAAAACTGATATGATATGACCTATACTATGTTTTGATTCATTAAGTACTATAACGAATACATTTTGGGCTACCCCTATTCTGGGCCCTGGTCCTTAACTTGAAAAGTGACAAATTTAATGAAAAACTTTACAAAATACATGTTAATTAAATAAAAAATATAACATTTAATCTATTTGTAGCAATATTTTGAACTACGTATGCCATAACAACGCGACTAACGAACCAAAGAAACTGGCAATACGAATTAGGACAAAATCAGACTAAAAGTGAGAGGAAAGCAACTAATTTGGAATAAAAGTGCAAAGATGACCAAAGGATAGATAGAGTCAACATGAAAAGTTCAATGCCATGGCCAGGATTTGAACCACGGATCCCCTGGTTTCCGTCCAGTTGCTCTAACCCATTGAGCTACCATGGCCAACTTGCCGTCCTGACATTAAATTCTCCATTTGACTCATATATTTTCCCGGTGAACCACTAGGGTTTGTATCCGAGATACAAACGGGGTATCTCGGATGCGAGAGCCCCTGGTGGTTCACCGGGAAGATATATGAGTCAAATGGAGAATTTAATGTCAGGACGGCAAGTTGGCCATGGTAGCTCAATGGGTTAGAGCGAATGGACGGAAACCAGGAGAACCGTGGTTCAAATCCCGGTCATGGCATTGAATTTTTCATGTTTACTCTATCTATCAAAGACGTTAGCCTATATACGGCTAGTGTGACGAAATGATTAATGTCCGTGAATTAACTAAAATGACCAAAGCAGCTTATTAAAAAATCACGAACCTTGGTCAAGAAAGGACAATGCTGAGTGAAAATAAACAGCAAATAAGATGAATTAGCAAACGTGGAGAAAGGAAGCCAAAGGGAAAACTGAATAAGTAGAACAGGTGATTTAAGCAAACCATAAAGAGAAGAAAATTATGTCTCTCTACTCAACACCAGTGCCGGGGAAGAACTACTGGCATCATATGAAAAAAGAGAATAATTATATTCAGAATGGTAGGGTACAGGGACCTTGATTATCCAAACGCAATGAAAAATTTTGAAAATTTGTGTTTGTGAATCACCTATGTAGTAGCATATAAAACTTGTGTTGCAGTTTGGTAATGAAGATATGGCTGTAAGGAGTGTGTGTGACAACATTTAGGGTTGATACTCCAGCATTGCATGCACAAAAGCATGTTTTGTAACAGGCCTAAAACTTGCCGACATGCTGATGCACTGGCTGTAAACATTATCGGAAAGCGTAGAATCGTTGTCATACATATTCCTTACGGCCATCATCTTGTTAGAAAAATACAGTAGGTAATGTTCATGGAAAGCAGGTATATTTATGTTACCACTGTGACCTGCCAAGTGCTACTGCTCCTCATTACACCTACAGAGAGAACAGCCCTAAGGCATTTTCTAGTTAGAGGTCTACAGTGTGCAACCACTGTGATAGGTATTGCGTATTTATCTGAATAAACTTGCGTACTGTATATCATACTATTATGTGTTTCAAATGGAAAGGTGTTTGTCCTTGAGCGCTACTAGGTGAGTAACCAATCGGAGTTCTGCGGTGTTGTTGTATTACATTCCCGCTAAGTGGTGTGTGACGAGCGCCAACCTAATCCATCTGTATGAAATACTATTCGTGCTAAGACAAGAATTCAGATTTTTCCAAAACTGATCCATGTGGAAGGTAGAGAGTAATGTATCTAACATAATCATGAAAAACCCATATTTTTAGCTCAAATAGTTTTTCTAATTCAAATAAATAAGCCTCTATTACCTTTATTACAACAATAAATCGCGATGTAAACACTATATGAATTTGGCATGTAAGCGTGTACGTATATTTGTAATTACTCAGAACTGAATCGTAAATGTTTGACATTACGTGATAAAAGAATTACTTTGAATAAGCGAATTCGAGCGAGAGGAAACAATTAATTTCCTGCTGCCCTGGCAGAACGTGTCTGGTCACATTATATTTTTGTTTATGAATGGTTCGTAATCTGTATTTACTATAGAGAGTACAAAGTGGTTGGTGTGTATGCATGTACATATACTTTTAACTACTCAGAACTGAAATTTAAACTACTGACATGACGTGATAAAAGAATTACTGTGAATAAGTCAAGGGGTTAAATTTGAGAAAGAACAAACACTTCATTTCCTGTTAGCCTGTGGAATGCTGTATGCTTATGTTTATCAATGAATGCTGGATAAGAAGTGTTTATTTACTCTGGAGAGTTCAGATCAACATCATTCAGTTGTTCTTTACAGAACAGTAGAGTAAGAGTTAAATAGTGCAATGGCTTCTTTCGGTGAATTTAGTGGCGAGTCAAAAAGACAGGTATTGCGAAGTCAGGATCGAAGCATTAGTTTTAACATGTACAGGTTCTTCAAAACTGTTTCGGAAACAGAAACTAAAAATGAGTTATTGCAAAGAGTACTTCCGTTTTAAAAACACGGAAAAAGTGTATCAGCTGGATCAGCTTGCAATTGAAACGGGACACGAGGTCATACGCCTCCCACCTTACCACTGCCAATATAATCCAATTGAGTTGGTGTGGGCTCAAATAAAAAGGGGGGTTGGAAACAGAAATAATACTTTTAAACTGACGTACGTTAAACGACTGTTTCACGAAGAAATTGACAAGGTAACACAGCAGCGCTGGGGAACCTGCGTGAGGCACGCAGAAAACCTTCGAGAAGACGATTTTAAGAAAGAAATACCACGTGACGAGATTATGGAATCTATAATCATAAATTTGCAAGACTCAGACGATGGAGACATTGACAATGACGAATTGTCTCTTAACGGAAGTGACATTGACAGCGATATGCATGAGCCACTGGCAGTTAGTTCCATTGGAATAGAAAAACAGGTAATTCATAAACTTTTATTATATTTTTGACATTTTAAAATGTACATAATTTGCGAAAATGCTTTTTCCAATTTTGATTTTGGCAACTGCATCATTGTGAAAGTTTGTAAAATATAATTTGCTTACCCTTACGTCTGCGCCAAGCAGACCTGCGTGTTGTATGAGTGTGCGAGAGAGAGGGAAATATAAAAGGAGTGGGGTAACAAGCTGGCAACGCTGAGTGTGATACGGCATCTGATTAGCTGGACTCCAGAGCTCTACCCATTTGAAACACACAATAGTGAGTATAAACGTGACGGGGACGTTGTTTACGTATAAGCATACTTCCAGCTCGCCCTTTTACGGTGTTGGTACAAGATTGGTAGTCCATGGCATCCACCTTAACATCTGTAGTAATACATAATTCATGAATAAATCACGACATGTGAGTGTAAAATGGTTATATGGTTGCTCTCATCTAGAACTCTTATTAAGAAGTTTCTATGCAAATCACAACAGTAAGAGTTGGTGTGTATCAGTAGTGTCATCTCTTTCTACTTTTTCTCCCTCCCAACTTTGCTGCCACAGTGATGCATCGAATACCTGCGAACTTCTTACTTATACATACTTAATGGTAAACAATTACTATTTCTGGGACGAAATAGTTATTCGTACATGCGAAACATACATTTGTATATGTTGTAGAAACAGTAAGCTGAAGTGACCCCTAAATCTACATAATGTGAGCACGTCAGCAACTGATCTCATTGAACAATTCTGTAATGCAGGAAAGACCTCAAAGGAAAGACGCGAATTTGCGCTTTTATTAAGTACCTCTATCTGTACTACTATTACGTGCCTTAGTAATTGTACTTCCACAAATAGATATTTGATTTCTGCGCAGACTTTGAGCTAAATATTTTCTTCTCCAGACAAATAGAGTTGCCTTTGCCTGACTGTGGAGCTCCTTTGGCAAAATCTTACACTCCCTGGCTATTATGTGTTTCAAATGGGAAGGGTTCTGGAGTCCAGCTAATCAGATGCCGTATCACACTCAGCGTTGCCAGCTTGTTACCGTACTCCTTTTATATTTTCCTCTCTCTCGCACACTCATACAACGTCCAGGTATACTTGGCGCTAGATGTAAGGGTAAGCCAATTATATTTTACAAACTTTTACAATGATGCAGTTGCCAAAATCAAAATTGGAAAAAGCATTTTCACAAATTATATATATATATATATATATATATTTTAAATACTATAACTATAATTGTAGTTTATGAATTACCTGCTTTTCTAATCCAAATGCGGGACACACTTGTTTTACCTACACCACACGCTTCAGCAGTAAGCCGTTGAGCATTTTTGAAATTTAAGCTAATTCCTATATCCCTCATTGCCCAATTTATTGAAGAACGTGTACACCTTAAAAATAATACTTCGAGCCTGACTTCGCAATACCTGCCTTTTTGACTCGCCACTAAATTCACAGCAAGAAGCCATTTCACTATTTAACTCTTACTCTACTGTTGTGTAAAGAACAACTGAATGATATTGATCTGAACTCTCCTGAGTAAATAAACACTTCTTATCCAGCATTCATTCATAAACATAAGCATGCAGCATTCCACAGGCTAACAGGAAATGAAGTGTTAGCTCTTTATGGAATTTAACACCTTAATTTATTCACAGTAATTCTTTTATCACGTCATGCAGTAGTTTAAATTTCAGTTCTGAGAAATGAAAAGTATATGTACATACACACCAACCACTTTGAACTGAGATTACGAACTATTCATAAACAAAGATATAATGTGACCAGACATGTTCTGCCAGGGCAGCAGGAAATGTATTGTTTCCTCTCGTTCGAATTGGCTTATTCAAAGTAATTCTTTTATCACGTCATGTCAAACAATTACGTTTCAGTTCTAAGTAATTACAAATATACGTACACGCATACATGCGAAATTCATACAGTGCTTATGTCGCGATTTATTGTTAAAATACAGGTAATAGTGGCTTATTTATTTGTATTAGAAAAACTATTTGAGCTAAAAATATGGAGTTTTCATGGTTATGTTAGATACATTACTCTCTACCTTCCAGATGGATCAGTTTTGGCGAAATCTGAATTTTTGTCTTAGCTCGAATAGTATTTCATACAGATTGATTGGGTTGGCTCTCCTCACACACCGCTTAGCGGGAATGCAATATGACAACACCGCAGGACTCCGATTGGTTGTTTGCCTAGTAGCACCCAAGGACAGACACCTTCCCATTTGAAACACATAATAGTGATTGTAACTCAGGAAAATTACGTTAAAATTGATTTCACAATTATTTATTAAATTATTTACCGATCTGCCTATCAATTCTTTAATAAGTATTGCCTGAATATAATTACAATGCCTACATGATTATTTGGCAGTAACTCAGAAGGGAAAGAAAGAGAAGGAAAGGCTCAAAAGAGCCCTGCGAATGAAGTGAAGAAGGAAACCAATAACATTCAAGTTAATTGGGGGAAATAGAGCTTAATGAAGCAAAATATAGTAATAAGAATTAGTGTAGTGGTCCATATTGGGCATCCCGACTGTACCCTAGCATGTTCCTGCAGATGTTTATGGATCCCTCACGGCTTAAGAGATCCATCAACCAGGAAAAGCTCTTACCCAAGTTTCCCCTTCCTTTCTTCCTTCCTTCCTACCTATCTACCTTCCTTTCTTCCTTCCTACCCACCTTCCTTCCTTCCTTTGCTTCCCCTAAGCCACGTATTCGACTTTACACCTTCATGAACCCACTTCCGCTCCATAGAGATTTACCTCTATTTTTGCTGTTGTTCTTCTTTCCTTTTTCCTGTCTCTGAGGACGATGTCTCAATTACATCGTTGAGGAGGAAGAATCTCTTTGAGGTGTTCACGCGTTCTGCTCCATTTTCCACTATCTTGTGCTACAAAGCGTTAAGCGAGTGCGTTTTGTTGGTAAAAAGCCGAGCCTTTCTATTTGCCATCTTTATTAGCGTATCACGTAGTCCTTAGTAACCTGTTTAATTGCTTCGGAGCGGGAGGACATGAACATGCATATTCAAAACTTTTATTCCAGCAGTATCTGAACTTTTTCTTTTCTGAAATTTAATAGAAATCAATTATTTTGGAAAATATTTTACTGTTCATGGTTTTTATTTTCATACCTCTTTGGTAGTAGCAAGAGATGTGGCATTCCATAAAAAATTCAGTACCCAAATTTGTTTTGAGGTCTCCTAAATAAAAAATACACTTTTAGAAAAAGGTCCGAAATGATGCATGTGTTTTGTGTGTGACTAAACAGCATAGCCCCAAAACGAAAAGTACTTTGTTTTCAAAGTTCTTATTAAATGCAGCATTTTCCCAGAATGCATTACGAAGAGTTTAGTAAACTTCTCCCCAGACCAACTTAACATGAAACATTTTTAAATTTCTTTTTATTTATCATACTTTAAGTGCCATGTGTTTAGCATTTTTAATGATAAATTAAGTACATCTTGAAATATCTGTGTATAACCTCTAAGGCTCTCATCACTACTTTCCCACAGCTGATATACTGCAAGAGATAGGTAAAACCTATTTCACAAGAAATGTAGATGTTATAAATATATGCAATTTATATCAAATACATTTTTGTGGAACCTATGGGGACATATGTAAAAAACAAAATTTTTTATAAACGGATCTTCTTGTTGCTGTCCAGCCGCTCTAACCCTTGAGCTACTACGGCCAGCGTGCCGACATGACATTAAATTATCCAACTGACTCGTGTTTCTCCAGGAAAACCACTAGGAGTTCTCATAAACATATGAGAACCTTAATGAGAACCTTAATGGCGACTTACAACGTGTAAGTACTTTAAGACCCGGGCTTTATAGTTAACCACTATTAGGTCAATTAATGGAAAATTAATTGTTCTTCCACACTGGCAGTGTGTAGGCTAAAGTATGGAAAGATCGGTACGTTGGCCATAGTAGCTCAAGTGTTAGAGCGGCTGGACGGCAACCAGAAGATCCGTGGTTCAAATCCCGGCTATGGCATTGAAAATTTCAGTCTGACTCTATCTTTCCATACTTTAGCCTACACACGGCCAGTGTGAAAGAACAATTAATTTCCATTAATTTACCCAATAGTGGTTAACTAAAATCCCGGGCCTTAAAGTACTTACATGTTGTAAGTCACCATTAAGGTAGTTGTCGCATGTTTTCATGAGAACTCCTAAGTGGTTTACCGGGTAAAACACGAGTCAGTTGCAGAATTTAATGTCATATCGGTACGTTGGCCATAGTAGCTCAAGGGTTAGAGTGGCTGGACGGCAACCAGAGGATCAAATCCGGGCTATGGCACTGAATTTTCATTTTGACTCTACCTTTCCCTACTTTAGCCTACACTCGGCCAGTGTGAAAGAACAATTAATTTCCATTTCTAAAATCATTTATCTCAACTGACATGAAGTACATAGACGAACAAGCTGCTCTATATATGGTTTGTATAAATGTGAGTAGAGAAAATAACTTGAGTTCAGATATACGATATTTAAAAAACATTTGTTCACTGCTTCTGTTTCCCTAAACAGTTTTTATTTTCACACAAGTTCAAAATTTATGTTTAATTCTTTATACCCTGTTTACTCACAAAATTATTTAAATGTAAGCCTTGAAATAATTTATTAGAAATCTTCCGAAATGTTACGAAATTTAGTTTTAGAAGTATGCTCAATTTTACTATTACTTTCAAAATATTCAAACTTACTGTGGGGCCACAAATCGACTGTTTTGCTAAAATGAGCACATTTTCGATCCTAATGATTGTACCACCATTAAGATCTCATCGCTAACCAAGAGAAATTTTATTGCAGATTTTGTGTGCACTGAAGCCACTCTTTGCACAGCTAGTTACGTGTGGGTGCAGAACTGCAGTATTTTATTAAAAGAATGTCTTTTGCTTGGGAGAAGAGCAGCTCTGTAATCAAATATGACCTGATTTGGCTGTGCGTTTCCTCTGCTAGTGTATGTATATAGTCTTATTTATCTTCTATCCGCATATACAGTTTTAATTGCAATTTAATTTATAAACTAATCTTGAAAATTCGGACTAAATATAGCGTACCAATCGAAACTGCTCAAACTCTACGATGTTTCAAAACGTAATGTCTACTACTAATTCGTAAATTGGCAAAATACTTATAAAATGTGTATTTGGGTATTGTAAGCCCATACCACCTTCATTTGCTATACTGAATGTTCTATTGCTTACCTTCGAACTAAATAATAATTTATCTTTTTAGGAAATAAACGACGAAGTATAATTACAGCAACAATACTTGCCATTTTCTTTAACAGAAGCTCTTTTAAACACAATTATTTCTGTTTGAGTATTATTTCTACCCAGATAAATGATGTCCAAAACCGAAGCGATTCTGTTTCTTTAATTAGAAAACCTAGCACCAATAAATCTGTTATACATCTGTTGCACAAAAATATCTAAGTAAAATTTAGATCTTTTCCATAGGTCTTAATAGTGATTTTTCCTGCGTAAGGTATACAACTTCCAGCAACAGCCTTTGACTACATCCAGTCGATTTTAATCCTCTATATGACTGGCCCTAAAAACATTTTAGTTACTAAAAAACCATCGAACGAACGATACGAAATCGATGTGAACTGGAAGGATAGTTTGGATATCAACTTTATGTAGGGGTTTCACTACAGCTGCTACAGACCAAAAGCTAAACCAATATATCATTCCACCTTCAAAAGAAGTAGGTGAATAATTATTAGGATCTGTCGTTAAACAAAACCTGTAAGAGCATTCATCGGCGATATGGAAGAAAAAGCGGGTTATTTTAAGGAAACATGGCATTAAAATAGCCCGCCTCGGTAACGTAGATGGTAGCGTGTCTGCCTCACGTTCAAGAGGTCCCGAGTTCGAATCTCGTACAGGCGAGTTACCTGGATAAGCTTTTTCCGGGGTTTTCCCTTATCCTGAAAGACGAATGTCAGGTAACTCTAAGCTCAGGTAACCCCGGGCTCATTTGAGCATCAATTCACCCATTTCATTCATCCTCCAATATGACTTCAAGTTGGAGGACGTAAAGTACACAAAAAAGAAAAAGAAATGACATTAAAATAAAACTTTTAAGTGTATTAAAAGAACAACGAGAAGAATTTCTAAACTTTCGTCTTTATTTGTGGTTTTTGTCATACTGCATTTTATATTTGCGCCAAAATTCAACGAAACATGAATAATTATACTCTGCTAATATATTTTTTTATTAATTTTGGGCAGTTTGATCCTATTTTGGAGGCAGCAAAGCGTTCTCCGTTTTAGTGGATAGAATATCCCCTAAAATAGCAGGTACTCATTGCCAGAGGAAATGGATACGGCTAGGTTTGTTAATATCAGCATAAACCGTTGCGTAACCCTTTGCACCACTTTTAAGCACATCGGCATACGTTACAAAATCGAAAATTCTCAACATCAATTCATAGAATTCAAGTCTTATTTTAATATTACACAAAAGGAGTAGCGGCTATGATATTAAGGTCCCTGTAGTCTTTAGTAGGCCTATAGTGGTAGACATCATCAGATAGTGATTACGTAGAAAATGAAGCTAGCTACAGGGAAGCAATAAATATAACACAAATAAAAATATTTGCCACTTAGGCTTCACTTATCTTAACAAATTGGTGTTGATACTTCTTTTCAAATGGAAATCGATTTCGTAAACAAATCATTTGCTTCCTCAGTCCACAGATAAACTCCGTTGTCAAGGATAAGGTTACCATGCCTTTCTTATGTCTCTTTAGTATTACCAACATCTGAAAACGAAACAAACCTAAAAATAGAATCAACTGTTGGGATCCTTGGGTTAATAAACATTTTCAAACTTTTTTTAAAGAAGTTGGTATAACCTTAGTTTCTCAAAATAAATATAGTATTAAAATTTACTACATTTTTCTAAAAAGATAAAATTCCTGATAGTAAAAAATCTGGTATTTATCAATTTAATTGTTTAGATTGTGATAAGGTTTATTTTGGAAAGACAAAACGCAATTGGAAACTAGAACGAAAGAACATTTTCGTAACATTAAATGTATACAAACATATAAATCGGCCGTAGCAGATCATTTTTGGTCATTTAACCATGAAAAAAATCATGAAGTTAAATTATTAAAACGATTTAACGGTCCGATAGATTTAATAGTATGGAAAAAATATTTATTTTAAAAAATAAACATCGCGTAGTGAATTTCGAAATACCAACAGTTGATTCTATTTTTGGGTTTGTTTAGTTTTGATGTTGGTGATACTAAAAAGACATAAGAAAGTCATGAAAACCATTATCCTTGACAACGGAGTTTATCTGTGGACTGAGCACGCAAACGATTTCTTTGTGAAATCGATATCCATTTGAAAAGAAGTATCAACACCAATTTGTTAAGATAAGTGAAGTCGCAGTAGCAAATATTTTTATTTGTTTAATCATCGGATAGTTTTCGTTTCAGCCAAATATGTTTCCAAGTGCTTCAAAACTGGCATACGAGGTTGAATAGAGTCTAACTTAATACTGATTTCAGTTTTTCTAAAACGACACCAGTTATCTCCATTTTAGGATGTTAACTCTTAATACCAAACGGTCACTTTTTGGCTCAGTCAGATAATGAAATGTAAAGTGTACTGTGAATGCGCTCTGACCTCTTCATTTTGAATGACTATTGTGTAAATGATAAACCGTAAGAAAAATGGAACCTCATTTCAAGCAAAGTGTGTATTTTGTTAGAACCACAATTTATAGTAGTTTTGTTCAATAGGCTTAACTATTTACGAGACATTCCTTGTTGTTCATGTGACCTTCAACATGGTTAAGATTATCTCAAATAATAAATCATTTTTGGGAGGGCGCCAGAAAAAAAACACAATATTGTCAAACACAAAGCAAAATATTTATGGTGATATACAGAGGTCCCCTAAGGTAACACGACTAACCTTAACCTTAGCCGTGATGATGAATGATTCACGTAACTTCCAAGGTGAAGCTACAAATACTTATTACATCACTCACTGGTTATGCAACGCGGTCAACGCCATTCAAAGACCAGACGGTAGCTATTGTTCCGTCGTGGTGTGAGTTGTGGCCGTCAAGTCAAACCTCACTACCTAAGTGGACTGTACGAAGAAGAATCGGCGAATTGTCAGGACGCTTAACGTGGAGCCGCTGGAGAAGTATCTCACTACCAAGAACTTCTACCGTCACTTGATGGAGCTAGGTATTATTCAACCACCTAATATGGAAACAAATTACAGTCGGGATTGGAAATATATTTGGGACAATGCAACCAACTGTAACCTTCCGTCGATTTGGAGAGAAACTGATTTTGAAATTCTTAATGAAACGGTTCCAAGTGCAGAGAAGATGTGGCCTCACGGGTGTAAATTCGAAGATCTGTGGAAGATGTGTGGAAGATGATACACTTGAGCATCGCTTGTACAACTGTCACCAAGCTGACCTGATTTGGACATCCCTCCGAGACGCCTTTACATATACTCCGTCCAGAGGGAATGCTTACGTTCAGTAACACAGTTGCCACAACTGGGGTTTCGCTTCAAAGACACGAAATTTCATAATTTTGCATATTATTATTATTATTATTATTATTATTATTATTATTATTATTATTATTATTATTATTATTATTATTATTATTATTATTATTATTATTATTATTATTATTATTATTATTATTATTATTATTATTATTATTATTATTATTATTATTATTATTATTATTATTATTATTATTATTATTATTATTATTATTATTATTATTATTATTATTATTATTATTATTATTATTATTATTATTATTATTATTATTATTATTATTATTATTATTATTATTATTATTATTATTATTATTATTATTATTATTATTATTATTATTATTATTATTATTATTATTATTATTATTATTATTATTATTATTATTATTATTATTATTATTATTATTATTATTATTATTATTATTATTATTATTATTATTATTATTATTATTATTATTATTATTATTATTATTATTATTATTATTATTATTATTATTATTATTATTATTATTATTATTATTATTATTATTATTATTATTATTATTATTATTATTATTATTATTATTATTATTATTATTATTATTATTATTATTATTATTATTATTATTATTATTATTATTATTATTATTATTATTATTATTATTATTATTATTATTATTATTATTATTATTATTATTATTATTATTATTATTATTATTATTATTATTATTATTATTATTATTATTATTATTATTATTATTATTATTATTATTATTATTATTATTATTATTATTATTATTATTATTATTATTATTATTATTATTATTATTATTATTATTATTATTATTATTATTATTATTATTATTATTATTATTATTATTATTATTATTATTATTATTATTATTATTATTATTATTATTATTATTAAACAGTCAGGGGTCTCAAAACATGCATTCATGGTGAAATTTCTGTATGAAAATTTTGGGTTGAATGAGCTCTTACATGCACTTTAAGTGTGTTTGAGAGTAAGAAAAGGTTGATTGCAATTTAAACTTTGGGTAATTAAGTTAGGGGAAAAAGCTTTCAAGGAATTATGAAAGCCTGGCCTGGCCAAACAAATCATTATAAGGAGAAGATACGGATTAGTCTATTGCTAAGTATTATAGTTTGAGATGGTAACAAATAAATCTTGTATAACCAGAGATGGCTTCTTCGCATGAACATTATTTGATTGGAAAAATAAAAAACAAACACAAAAATTATGATAAGAAAAATATTTTATTAAAAATTACAGTCACTTCCTTTGTCCGTTTCTTTGCTTCTCTCTGCATCTCTAGCTCTCTCCCCCCTCCAGTTTTTGTCTCTCGTTTTCTCTCTTTTTCTTTTATTATTTTTCTTTCTTTTCTCAATGTGAGTAAAGTCGAAAAGTTCGGTTAACAATTTACATTATCAGGTGAATGCTTAAAATACCTTATCAACAATTCTTGAAATCGGTTTCGAAGAAAATTTTACTTTATTTTACTAGAGTGTGTCTAGTGTTACCGTGTCAGGCTGACAGGTTGAAAATAAAGTAAAATTTGAGTCGAAGCCGGTCCCAAGGATTGTGGATAAGATAAGTAGTAGTGAAGTTGTGTTACTGAATGTTTAAAACTGTGAGTCATTGTTATTTCATGAATTAATAACTAACATATTTGAACTTCTTTTATTAAAAACAGATGGTGTCCTCAGGCTTTCAGATATTATACAAATGTTGTATTAAGCAAATTATATTTAATTGGAAACATCTCATGAATATATTTATCATATCTGACATTCCGATGAACATCTTTTAAAAGGCTTATGAAGAGATAAGTATACAAGCATCGTTGTTGTCAGATTAACTGAAACTCTAACGAGAGAAAATGCCTTCTTGATGTTACATTAACATATAATTATCTTCTATTTTGAAGGCAACCACAATTTATTTGTGACGTTTGAAATTTCTCGATCGCATGCTCCTCCGTAGCATGCTCCTCTTACGCCACTTGGTCAAAGGCAATTGGTTCGATTATGCACATCTAGGTAGCGCTGGGATGAGATCGTTGGGGTTAATATGGTTAAGAGCAATTCACACTACATTACGTTAAAGATGATATCCTAGTGTTATATGGGAGAATTGAAAATTACTTACAATTATACTTTACAAAATGATAACGTCTCCAAGTCCTGAAGGTGACAGTGCAGTCTACCTCTCTCCATACTTATGCCCACGACAGGAAGGCTAAAGGGGAATGGAGGGCAGAGGAACTTGAATTGTTTATCTGCTCCGGTAACGATACTAGTCCTTGTAAAATAAGCTTCATCCGTATCTCTAAAAGGTCACGTGACCTTACCTCTCATTGGCTACTATTGTAGTATAGTCTGTTATGCGTAAAAAATTTAGCATGGTGATATGTTGGAAGAGAATTATATGTTGGAAGAGAATTGTCAGATTTATATTTTCGTAACTGTTTTAATTAAATATATTATGTAACAGAGTTGATTTATCTGAAATGCATGTTAATTCTTAAACGAAGTAAAGAGGAGGTTCCTTTGTTCTCAAGCACATGGCACGATAGCACGTGATTTAACGGTAGTGATGGCATATTTTTTTGTATGACTTTTATCACTGACCATGTTTTGAACTGGATTAGTCATATGTCGCCATTTGAAGGTGTGTTGTGCCGAGTGCGAGTGATAAATCATTTTATTGATCGTTTATTGCGCGTGTACTTATTATATGTATAATGGCAGAGTCTACTGACAGTTTTTCGCTGACGCATCGCAACGGAAAACCTTTACAAAGCGGTGAGAAAAGAATTGTGTTGCATGTCTTTAATGCACTCACAGAGAAGAATCCGTCTTTGTCAGTGAGAGAAGTCTAACAACTGTGCTCTGAACTTACAGGTGTGTTAAATGCGTAAGAACATCGCGACATGAAACTGAGACAGCAGGAAAACTTTCCACTCCAGGGGCGATATTGCTGTGTGGCGAAGACGTTATTTAAGGACAATCAGACTGTACCGGGATACAAATCGCAAAATATACTACCTTGACGAGACTTGGGTGAATGAAGAGCACACGACAGGTATGGCGTGACACGACTTTTAAGACTGAAAGACAAGCATTTTTGCAAGGTATGTGTGCTGGTTTTAAAAAATCCCAGTGGAAAAGGCCGAAGGCCTTTCATTATAAACTTGTTTCATATTCATTGCTCATTCATTTAGTTTCAACTTGCTCAGTTTCATTATAAACTTCATATTTTTGCATGCCTTCATATTCTTATTTGTATGATTTTGTCTGTCTTCCTGGCAATTATTATGACGTTTACTGCAGGTTTAAATGTGACGGGAAGGCACCGCCTATGGCCTAACGCGCGAAAGCATTAGCCAATTAGGTTGAGAGGGAAGGTAGTTGTACGCGGAGTGATACATGTCAGCGGGGAAAGGTTATATGAAACAGAGATTAGGAAATAGGTGTACGAGAGTACGTATGAGTCACCCATGCTGCCAGATCTAATGTTTGTTGCAGCAAATTTAGCAACAGGAATTATGTATAGGTGAGTTACATGACAATACTTGTGTATTTTAAACGAGCCTTGAATCCTTGTCATACACGGAAGGCGAACATAAACACACAGGAGACAGTAAAAGTGAGTACGTTACACATTCCACTAGCTTGCCTTTTTGTCCTGGGCAAACAGTAGAAAGGTCTTTCTAAGGCTCATAGGCTCACGCCAGATATGGCAGTTCTCAAAGCAAGCCTGCTCAGGACAATGTGCATCGCCGTCCATTCGCCTGGTCCTTCGAATCTAGTACATATACAATAAAGTGATAGAAAATGGGGCACAGAAAAATCTGAGGTATTATGTAATTCATACCACCATTCACTATAAACCAGGAAAAATCTAAAAAAAAGAAGGGGAGCGGCCGAACGATATCATAACCAGAACTTTCTGAATGGAGTCTCATTCTTCCCACTGAAGCCATTTTAAAAGATTTTCAGTGAATATTATATGTCCTGTAACGGTACTACATGTTTTTCGGTGCTTCAGGTTTGGTTATCGACTCTTCCCACCCAACCTCACACACGTCTACTTTATCTCAGTTCGCTTGGTTAACCTAGACAGTAAATCCAGCTGACGTGCTGATATAAAGTGCAGCGCACATGAGCTCATATTTATAATACCACATTACAGTGGTTTAACCACCCGTGTAAAACCAATTACTAAAGCTGTTGAGTTTTAATGTGATGGGCAAGCCGCAGTGATCTCTGAGGGCTGATGGGAAGTCAGGAGACAAATGTGGACAGATGGTGCAAGTATTTTAAAAAAAAAAAGTGGGTTGCTTATACCGGGTGTCGCAAAACCACAGCTCCAGTTAGTAAATAACGGGGAAATACAAGTAAAACGTTGCTATTAATGTAACAAATATTTTTCCTTCGTCTTTAGTATTCTTTTCATTACCGCATTACTATCCTGCGGAAGATCACTTTTTTGTTTTTTTTTCTAAAAAAAAAAAGACAGAAAGAAAATAAAAAAGGAAAAAGAAAAGAACAGAACAATCGCTATGTATGTGTCTAGGTAATGTGGCTATGTGTGACAGACAGAGAGAGAGAGAGAGAGAGAGAGAGAGAGAGAGAGAGAGAGAGAGAGAGAGAGAGAGAGAGAGAGAGAGAGAGAGAGAGAGAGAGGGAGAGATTGCAAATCATAACTAAAAAGTAAAATCGATCAAATGTGATACTGCTATGCAGTATATTCCAACGTACAGCAGAAAAACTGTCAATGAAATCCCTTTAAATATACCTATGCTTTTTTATTTTCTTAAAAAAACTATAACGAGATATACGAGGGCTGTTCGATAAAGAATGGTCACATTCTTTTTTTTTCTGACAACGTACCTTTACTCATCCTCATAATTTTGAAGGTACTTCTCAAAATAGTCTCCACTGAATGCGATGTACTTGTCTCAGCGTTTCTGCCAGTCTTCAAAGACATGCTGGAAACCATTTTAAGAGATCCTTCATAATCGCCTCTGCAGCCTTCACCACTGCTTCTGATAATGCCTCCCACGAAGGTGTTTCTTCAAGTTAGAGAATAGATAAATGTCACACGGGGCTAAATCCAGACTATAGGGAGGGTGAGAGACGTGCTTCACGTTGAATTTTGCAAGAAATTCGGCAACAACTTTGGCAATAGGCGGCCGCGCATTATTGTGGTACGTCATCCAGCCTGCTTCACGGAAATGTGGTCTTTTGCGCCTGATATGGTCTTGCAATGTTTTCAGGGTATCCCTGTAGTGTTATCTAGTTACTGATGTGTGTGCAGGTACAATATGCCGATAAACCATTCCATGAATATCAAAGAATGAGATGACCATAACTTTCCCAGCAGAAGCAACCAACCACATTTGCTTTCTTGAGGGTTGGTGATGAAGGAGATTTTCACACTGAGCTTTGCTGTTTGCTCTCAGGATCAAAATGATGTAGCCAAGTTTCAGCAGTGATTACGTTTGAAAGAAACCCCGGATGTTCCTCTAACATCAACTTTAACTGCATGTTACCTCCATTGCAGCGGTAGGCGATACTGAACATGTCTGAACTTTCCTGGTTCTCACAGGCGGGAACCAGGAGTACCAACAATGAAACTACTACGGCGTGTGTGTTTCACATTAAGCTAACAGAATATAATAAGACTGAATTTTAGTGCGAAAAATTATGATCGTAAAAAAATTATGATCATTGTTCATTGAACAGCCCTCGTATATAAATCAAAAGTAGATTCACAGTTTTCTGGGAGTAGTACTCTTCATTCAAAGTGACAATTAATTACCCAAACAAAACTGTCGATCTTGCAATTAATATTTTTTACTTATTGTGTGTTTTTAGCCGCTACATATTTCTTATTCTGGCTTTTGGATTTCAAAATGCATGATCTCTTCTTATTTACAAACCTGCTATCATATCTTCTCATGGTCTTACAAAGAGCATGGATATGCAGCGTTATCATATTAGCTTTAAACATCACGGAGCGGAATGGTTCAAGTGGTTTCGCCTGTGGCCCGAATTCGATTCCCGTGCCCGAAATTTCTGTCCCTCTATTCACCTCCATTATCACTTCATACCATCTCTCAACTGATGGTTTGTTTCAGGGTGGAAGTATCGGCGTGTGTGTTATTTCTCTCATGGCGGGATGATATGCTCTGAGGAAAACGCTGATTTCCTCTTCGCCGTGACGGATGGTTTCCAAGCCAAGCCAAGCTGCTAGTGGACCAATTCAGGCAGGTGGGATGCCGATTGTGCAAGACTGCCTGGAGTACTCTGCTCTGGGGAGGCGGTCTCCGGTCTCCGATCGGGCCTCGTTACTTTTTCGGGGCCACGGCAGGTGGGATGACGATTGTCCTAACCACCGCCTGGGAGTTTCTATCTGGTAAAGTGTAGGGACCCCGCCCTCTGTACTGTAGCGACTCCTTGGAATCAGCCACCCTCTGTCTATCGCCTCATTCTCCCTCGGGGGGTGCCCCACTTCGCACATAGGTAAAACAGACCAGTATGGTCAAGGTGCCGAATCCCCTCCGAACAATCCAATCCAATTTATGCAATGCGCATATGATATTACTTTTATTCTTACAGCAGGGTACTATAAAACGCCTCATCAATTATTATTTGTTACTTAACTGCGATCCAAGTTTACTGGGAGATTGGCGCCCGGCAGTTGGAGAGATAAATAGTCAGGGTGTTTGCTAGTAAGTAAGTAGTTGAGAGCGAGTTAGCAATGACTGCTTTGATGTGCAGTGAATCTGACACTACAAGAAATTAGAGAGGTCCTGTGTTCAACTAAGGCAAGGACCATCCTATAAACATTCCTGCAAGTGTATTTCGTGTCACGCCTACATCACAAAGAAAACTGAAGACACGGAGAAAATTCCTTTAGTGATAAAGTAACACTCAGAATAATGTACTTGCAATGAAAACTCAATAAAACCACAATATTTATCCAAAACTCCTCCCATCTCTTAGTCAAGGTATTCTCTTTACCAGCTAATTAATCCATTAGTCCTGCCTCTCTCTTTAACTGTAGTAAAGCTTTCAGCTCCTGATAGACGGGAGCTAAAATCTGCTCTGGAGCCAAAAGGCTTTGATAAGGTTGTGATATTAAGTGTGAATTGAATTCAGGTTTTGTCAGATGAATCAATGTAACAAAACGCCATTTAGTTCAGGTACTTTTCAATTCCATATCGTTATTCATATTCTAAGCATTACACGTCACTCTTTCTGAGGCTTTATATTCCTTCTCACATTTTCTTATTTTGGTGCTTAGATAAAGCAGCACCAGTTGAAGAGGAAGTGAATTTATTAAATGGAAAAAGCGAAAGAGTAGATATTGGTAGGTATGTACAATTATTATATATACATACATTACACACCATATATACATACCTCCATGTCTTTGTGTGCACAATAACATAACCAAAAACGAGAAGTTGGATAGACACCAAAAGTTTTATTTACACTCATCACCTTTGAAAGATGCGACACAAAGGGTTTCAAGAAACTCCACCAGCCCAAACTACTCCTTACATTAAAAATGTTTCGAAATATATAATTTATCAAATTGACTCTAAAACTTGCCTTTATTACAATACCATTAAAAACACACTCATGACAGATAAAATCTATATATTCAAATTTCTCGAAATAACTGGAGAATATACTTAATTCAGAAGGAGCTTTACGTGTTCGTACGTAACGCATAAACCGTAAGATATAGAGACATAACTACAGAGTGGACGAAAAACTGCACCCTATTTTATGAAATCAACCACTGAGGTTTGATGCTCTGTTAAGCTAGTACCACTCCTCTGGAACAGATTATGTTGGCCCTATGACATATATATATATATATACTTCTCTTTACTTCTTGCTGACTCTTCGAGAACCAATTCCTGTAGTTGCTTGTAGTTGTTTATTAGTGTTCCTGTGGTGGTGCATTTCTTCAAAGCAGATTCTTTTCATAAATCTGATACCTCTGTACTTGGTAAGTTAATACAAGTTTGTCATTCAGTAATTCTTTTAGACATTCTTATGTTTTCTTCTATTCAATGAACAAATACATAATTAATTATATGACTAGGTATTAATTAGGGAGATTAAAAAATACCAGTTTTGTCAAATGTTAATTTTCTTCACGTTTATGGATTGCACATTACTTGCCCAAATTACGAGGATGGGTCTAAAAGTAATGCTTCCTTTTTTTCCTAAAATAAGTAAGTTATGAGAAAAATTTGAATTTGACACAATTCCTCAAAGCTTCTTCTCCAATACCCTGCAGTAGTAACTTCCAAAGTCAACAGGTGGCAGCACTGCATCCTCTTGCAAGATGGCTGACATCGACATTCGCATTAGACAGCGTTCTGTGATTGAATTTTTGACTGCGGAAGGTGAAACGCTAATTCGCATTCACGAAAGGCTAAAAAAATGTGTATGGTGATGCAACGGTGGGTGTCAGCACTGTTAGACGATGGGTTCGTCGCTGTAACGAAGCTGAAGGGCAAACACCATTGGCAAATGAAAAGCGAAGTGGCAGGCTGGCGACTGCAGTGATTCCATGCAACATTCAGCGAGTCGATGACTTCATTCGTGGTGATCGCCGGGTAACAACAGGTGAATTGTGTCGCATTACCTCCCTCAGTAAAAGCAGTGTGATGACGGTTATTCAACAACTGGGTTGCTCAAAAGTTTGTTCACGTTGGGCACCAAGAATGTTAACTGCCCAAAACAAAGAAACAAGGAAAACAATAGCCTCCGAACACTTGCAGCGCTTCAATTTGGAGGGAGGGGAGTTTCTGGAAAAAATTCTTATTGGAGACGAAACGTGGGTTCATTTATTTGAACCTGAATCAAAGAGGCAGTCAATGGAATGGCATCGCACAACGTCGCCGAAGAAAAACAAAAATTCAAAACTCAGCGGTCGGCAGGGAAAGCTATGGCGACAGTGTTTTCGGATGCAGAGGGTGTTCTTATGATTGATTTTTTGGAGCAGGGATGCACAATAAATTCTGTCCAATACGTCAGAACTCTCAAAAAGCTGAAAGCATGTCTTCGTCGAGTTCGCCCAACAAAAACTATGGCGGACGTTCTTCTTTTGCATGACAATGCAAGTCCACACACCAGCTGTTACACCACTGCTGAAATTGAGAAATTGGAATGGCAAGTCTTACCTCAACCCTCATACAGCCCTGAGCTGAAACCATCAGATTTCCGTCTGTTCGGGGCACTAAAGGAAGCTCATCGTGGGATTCATTTTGAAGATGTGGAGGCTTTGAAAACGTCCGTGCGTCAATGGCTTAGGAAGCAGGACCGTGTGTTTTACCACACTGGAATATATGCCCTAGTTAAAAGGTGGGCCAAAACTGTGGAAAAGGACGGAGATTATATTGAATGGTGACAAACTAATCGTCAATGTTGTAGTTTTCAAACTATGTAAATTGGATTCAATTTTCTTGGCAATTAAAAGAGAAAAAAATATGAGGGTTACTTTTTGACCCACCCTTGTGTTTTAATTCCGTCTGCATTCTCCTCTAGGGTGATCTGTGTTTTTCATCGTGACTTTTAGGGGTTCATCTTTAAAAATGGGGCCAAAACGTGAGGAGGTTCTCAAGAGAATATTCCCTGTTGTTTGGGGTGACTGGTCTAGACGTAAACCTGTGGAGTACCTATGGGTCAAACTACAGGTTTCATTCTGCAAAGAACCGAGTCCATGGAACGGAGACCAGTTTAATTCACGTGTCCAGGAGGAATGAAATAGTCACCAATGAAGAGACGGCAGCGCTCGCGTAGAGTTTCGGCATAGGTGCTCATACGTACGTGTGCAATGTCGTCGTCCCGCTTTGCAGCTGCGGTCGTGGGATGTTTCCAGCCCTCCGGTAATGATGATGAAGCCACAGGTGCTTACCTCTTCTCGATCTGAATTCTCTGCTCAGATCTGGTACTCAGATGTTTCGAAGCGTCTAGAAAATTTCCGGCGCTGCTACAGTCGTGAGTGAAAACTCTGTAACATGGTCGAGAGGGAAAGAATTAACTTTTCAAGTATACTTCTAAATAAATATATTTTGGTTTGATTTTAAAGAAAGATATCCAAACTTTAAATGCAATTTAAATACCTTATATCATTTCTCATTAAACACTTTACACAAGAATGGCTTTTCTTCGTTACAATTTTCTGAAAATCACTTTTAACTCTTTTAACTCTTTTTACAGTATTTTGTCGAAGTACTGAATTATACATCGTTCACCTCGATGTACCGAGATCAAAATAAGCTTTCTTCTCTAGTTGCTCGTACAAGATTATTGGTTTGTCCTTCTCTCGTTGCCATCACTACCAAATAAAATTAATGTTACTGGTCCACGTCAAACGTAATGTCATTTTTTCAAACAAATACCAAAAATATTACATCATATCACATACATATTGCACCAACTTATGACCTATTGAATTTCACACGTTCATTTCCAATACATATTAACCTCTCCATATCGATCCTTAAAACGTTGAAGATATTTAAACGTTTTTAAACAATTGGGGCCTAAACCAAAAGAGTTGCAGAATATCTTCATGATCAGGAACGTCATACAGGATACTGTGAAAGTGAACAGATGACTTCCCAAATCATTTGTCTAAGTGTAGAAAGGAGTTTATGTAAAAAAGCACATTGGTTGTAAAAAATTTATTCTAAGACAAAACTTGAGGGAGAAACTCTCCGTCCACCCTGTATAAAAATAAATCATACAAATAAATTTCTTGAGTTAGGTATAATTAATTAATGGGAATTAATCATTTCTTCACACTAGCCGTACACATAGGCTAAGGTCTTTGATAGATAGAGTCAAAATGAAAAATCCAATGTCATGGGTTGGATCTGAACCGCGGATATCCTGACTTCCGTCCAGTCGCTCTAACACATTTAGCTACCATAGCCAACGTGCCGTCATGGTATTAAGTTCTCCATTTGACTCGTATATTTCCGCGGTAAATCACTAGGGGCTCTCGCATTCGAGATGCACCGTTTGTGGCGACTTACTTTCGTAAGTACTTGAGTCCCAGGCTTCATCATTTAACTCTTATTATTTTAGTTAAATTATGGAAATTATAGGATAAGGGCTTTGATAGACAGAGTCAACATGAAAAATTCAATGCCATGGCCGGGGTTTGAAACACGGATCTCCTGGTTTCCGTCCAGTCGCTCTAACCTATTGAGCTACCATGGCCAACTTGTCGTCACGACACTAAATACTCCATTTGACTAGTGGTCTAGCGGGGAAATATATGAGTCAAATGGAGAATTTAGTGTTATGATTGCAAATTGGACATAGTAGCTCAATGGGTTAGAGCGCGTGGACGGAAACCAGGAGATCCGTGGTTCAACTCCCGTCCATGGGGTTGAATTTTTCATGTATACTCTATCTATCAAATTTCTTGAGATTTTTTTTTTTTTTATTTCTAAGCTTTCACCGTTATTAGAATGTAAGCGCTGAATATTTTAATAGTTGTATTTTTATATGTGCTGTCGCTGTTCGGTTATTTCTCGCCATGATATGGAACTAATCTGGAAATTTAAGCCTTCATGGTTATACGTTCGTTTGACATCTAACTATTGCTTCTGCTTCTCTGTCTTGTTTCCAGCTACAACAAAATATGCATTGAAATTAATTCTGCAATAGCTTATCTCGATTGACATAAAGAGTACTGAAAGATATGCTTGGAAGTTCGAAGAATTCCAGAGGACATTCAGAGTTTTCTCAAGGATATAAGTCTGTAAAAATCCGATTTGAAAGGGGCTGGACACCAGAGGGAAGATGTAAAAGAATACTCAGAAGAATATCGTTGGTTTTAATGACCATTAACAGTATTGATATCGGCGTTCAATTATAAAATCGAATTTCACTTTCTATAAGGAATTGAATTTCAATATTCTTGGATTCGGATGTATCGAAGTATTTCGAATGCTTTAAATTATAACCAATATCTTCTGATATAATTTTTGATTACTCAAATTTAAGTTGGCGTTTAAAAAGAGATGGAAGTAATCAACATTGCTTCTCATCTATCCCCAAACAACAGTTGGACTGCAGTTCTTGACAGACCTTGACTGCATTGATGTAAGTGAATAAATGCAACAGTTTTTTGTCTAAATGAAAACATACAAAATACTGTGGAAAGGATTAATGGGTACCTGTTCATGTAACACGCAGTGTTAACAGAGCTACTAGGGCTGTTCAATAAAGAATGATCATAATTTTATACGGTCATAATTTTTCGAACTAAACTTCAATCTTATTATATTCTGTTAGCTTAATGCGAAACAAACACGCCGAAGTAGTTTCCTTGTTGGCACTCCTCGATCCCACCACATAGAGCTCAGAGCTACCCGGCATTCTTCTTTCAGGATAATGGAAAACCCCGGAAAAACCTTATCTAGATAACTCACCCTGACCGAGATTCGAACTCAGGACCTCTTGAACGTGGGGCAGACACGCTACCATCTACGCTACAGAGGTGGGCGGCCGTCACACCTTTTAGTATTATACTAGGCGTGTCCGTAAAATAAGGTCTCCAAGGCGCTGGAGCCGTGAGGAACTCTATTACGCGAGATCCAACAACACTGGCGTGTAACTTGGTTTCACAGCTTCAAATCCCCACCACAACGAACCCGTTGCAACCATTAGTCTTGACTGGGCAGCCGTTTGCGATGGAGCTTCCTATCACTTCCGCCGCCAAGTGCGAGTTGCGTGCAGTGATCCATTTTTTGAGTGCTGAGGGCACCACCCCCACTGAAATTATGCGAATTATATGAGCCATAGGGAATGGACATAAAAAAACGTGCGAAAGTAGGTCAGAGAGGGCAAACACGGACGTACAGACGTCCATGACGAACAGCGTTCTGGTCGGCCTTGGGTTTCAGCCGAAACAATTGCAAAAGTAGAGCAAGAAGTGCTTAAAGATCGGCGTGTGACAGTTCGCGAGCTGTGCAAACTTATCCGTGAAGTCAGTAAGACTACGATTGACAAGATTTTGACCGAACATATGCATTATCGCTCATCTCCATACTGCACATGCAGCGGCTGATCTTGCCCAGTTCGAGTCGGACATCCTCACACATCCCCCGTAAAGTCCATACTTAACGCCGAGTGATTATCATCTGTTTTCTGAGTTGAAGACACACCTGGGTGGAACACATTTCCAGACCGACAATGATTTGAAAAACGAGGTTGAGTGCTACCTGCGCAACTTAGCGGGAGAGTGCTATGACAAGGGTATACAAAAACTGCCACAGCGCATGCAAAAGTGCATCCATCTCAATGATGATTACGTTGAAAAATAGCTGTAAGTTCCACCTTTCCATCAATGTAACATTCATTGACAATAAACATGTTTTATATATTAAATAAAATTGGAGACCTTATTTTACGGACACTCCTATTAATCGAGTATCGGTGCTTAAAAATAAGTATCCGATTCGAGAAATAATGGAAGTTACACTGGAATTCCACATCCAAAATTAAATTAAACGCCGTAATTTCCAAACATGGTTCCTATTTCCATATAAAACACCTAATTCTGCGAGGTCAGATACTTCTCACCAGACTGCGTATTTGATATACTGTATTTACTCGTGCATACTTCTTTGCAAAGGACTCCTTTACTAGAATTAAATATTGTCATTCCATGCTAACCTTTCGATGTGCATGGACTTTCCTGTGGTGTTCCTGCTGATCTTAAGTGGCCTGGAGTGATCCAGCTGTTTCCCAAAACATAGCAGAGTTTATAAAAGTAATTAATTTGTGTAATTTTATGTAATTAATTTTGTAATACTTTCAAATGATTCTAATATAAAATTTATTGTAGTAGCTATATGACTTTATTGTTAAAGTGACAGTAATAAATTAAATAAAAATAGTTGTGTAATTCTAGTGCTAATTTCTATCAAATGATTTCAGCGAGTCCAACTAGCATATACCTCCAAAGCTTCCGCTCACTATATGAGTAAAAGCCCCAACAGAAAACAAAGCTTTTGCGCAGTGCCGTATTATCAAGCTGGGATATCTTCCAGAGGAGAATAAAATATTCATCAACAAGAAAGTAACGACTCGGCACTCCTGGAAATTTCTGTGGGACAACAGCTACTCTGTTTCTTGAAGTGGGCCTCAAAATTATTTTTATGTTTCTACTTCATACTCTCCAGAGCTTCATCTGACTAAGTGAAAGAATAACAGTTTAGCCTTGCAATTTTAATGTAAGCTCCTTTCTTCATATAGCCCACGTACAGACGGCAGGTTCTAATCTTCAGGAACCCAAAAGTTTTAAGTGCATTTCTTGAGCAGCATTAAATATTTAAACAATAAACAAAACATGCTTAGTAAATTTTATTTTGCTTTACCTTGTGCATTATCTTTTGTCTGTTCGTTTGCTTCTTTACAATTTGCTACCAGAGATTAATATTTTACTGTTGCTTTCAGGCTTATGAAGAATCAAACGATGGAATGAAGTTGTTCAACTAACTGTGGAAAACGCTAAATGGCACTAATAAATTGCTGAGATGATTTTAATTAACATGGCATTACTTAAATACTTTTCAGTTTTCGTTTTCTTACATTTTCCATTTGAGATGTTTTGGAACTCGATCAAAAAGTCTACATTGAAAGTTTACCACAGATACTAGATTAATGCACCTCTATTAAAAACGTATAATACGAGGGTGTTCAGAAAAGTTCCCGAACTCAACATGAAGATGGTAGCACTTGTATATAAAAGCTAGTGAATTTCGTTGTTCGTGTGTTGACCGTTACTCACCAAAGTTTCAGTCATTTTGGACATTCAGTTTTTAGGTAACAGTCGTTTGAGTGAGATGATGTGAGTGTTTTTATGAAAATTGACAAAATCGAGTATCGAGCTATCATTTAATATTTGTGTTTGAAAGGCAATACACCTACGCAAATTAGAGTTGGTTTCTGTGTATGCGGAATCTGCACCATCATTTACTACAGTGAAATTTTGGGCAACTGAATTTAAACGTCGCCGTAAGAGCTTGGGAGCCGATGAACGTGCGGGACGTCCAAAACTGCAACTACCGACGAAAACATCACTAAGCTTCACCAAATGGTGCTAGACGACCGCCGAATTAAAGTGAGAGAAGTAGCAGAGGCTATGAACATGTCAAAGGAACGTGTTTGTCACATGGTAAATCAACATTTAGACATGAGAAAGCCGTCCGCGCTTTGAGTGTCGCGTTTGCTCACGTTAGACCAAAAACGTGTTCGAATGAACATTTCCAACGCTCTGTTGGTGCAGTTTAGGCGCAAAAATCAGAGTTTGGGAACCGATTAATTACTGTAAATGAAACTTGAATACTCCATTAAACGCCGGAAACAAAAATACGGTCTAAACAGTGGGCTGCAAAGGGGGAAACGTCTCCAAAAAAAAAAGCAAAAACTGTTTTTCCGGCTGGGAAAGTGATGGCGACTGTATTTTTGGGATAGTTAATGGAGTTGTTTTAATCAATTATCTTCAAGAAGGAAAACCATTACAGGTGCATACTTAGTCATCATTACTTGACAAACTGAAGGCAGAACTTGAGGAAAAACGCCACATTTGCAGAAAACGAAAATCCTGTTTCACCAAGACAACGCACCGTGTCACACCTCAGGGGTCGCAATGACGAAAATCCAGGAATTATATTTTGATCTGCTTGACCATCCGCCTTACTCACTAGATCTAGCGCCAAACGACTTCTTTTTGTTTCCTCATCTGAAAATTGTGACAAAGATTTTCATCAAATGAAGTGGCATTCACCTTCGTGAACAATTATTTTGCAGAGAAAAACGCCGAGTACTATTTGGACGGGTTACAGAGGTGGAAGTATAGCTGGGAGAAGTGTGTAGAGTTACAAGGAGACTACGTTGAAAAAAAAAATAATTTAAAAAGTTTGAAACACACTGTAGGTATGACACAGTAAGACATGAAGAAACTTGTGAGATCCAAGCTGTGACTGAATGAGTAGAAAGATGAAAGGAGGGGGAATGCACATGTATCCAGGATGTCTGACGAACGAATGGAAAATGTATTAAGAGATAGTAACAATTGAAACTTGGCAGGCATTCTACAAAAAATAAAATCTTGTCAAGGGCAATTAAATATTTATACAGAATCACTAACTTGGAAGATGGCAATATTATTAAAGAATGTTTTTATATTCAAAAGAGAAGTAACTGGGGTGTCTTGGGCGCATAAAATGAACGACGTGTTGAAGCAGATAGGTATGGGTCATTCTTGGATAAATGCAGAGTTTGGGTATCGAGGCTTCTGGAAAGAAATTAAGCTAAGATTAGAAGATATTGACGGACAAGACATTTTCGCCAATACAAGTGACAAAAGCTCACTGAGATTATATAGAGAAATAAAAACAAAATGGGGGAGGGAAGGATATATGAGGTAAGTTAGGGCGAGAAGGTTAAGCTTGGGCGAGAACAGGAGTGAGAAATTTGAAAGGTATAGGTCAAGAGAGGGAGCTAGATAAATGTCCATTGTGTGGAGAAGAGAATGCAGATTTCCTTTGTATATTATACTGTAGTGAAACAAAGATATGGAGAGAGTAGGCTTGGCTACGTAAATGGGACAACTTGGAGGGAAAAGTAGTAATTAGAAAAATTTTGTCAGTAAAAGGGGAAAAGAACAGCAGAAATATAGGTAATTATTTAGGGTAAGTTAAAGAGAGATGGCTAAGAACAATTAAGAGAAAAATGTAGAGTAGCATAGGTGAAATGGCAAAATGTGTAAAAAGGAGTAGAGGGCCTCCAATACACAAAAACTTAGGGTTAGGTGTATGGGGACCGAATTGTTATTCAATGGTGGGCAATATGATAGGATTTTCAGGATTTAGACATATATGGAATTTTACAGTATGGATTTTATATTTGTAATCTTGATTTTGTATCACAGAGAGAGAGATAGTAATCCAGAAGGAAGAAGTCCAGGACGACAGAGAAAAAAGTGGAAAGAGGGTTTGATTTAATTATAGAACAGCGATAAACCTAGAAGAATATGAAGCGTTCTCGCTATCAAAATTCATATTTAAACAACTTTCCATTTTTGAATCCTACTGTTCACAGGCAAGCACATACGCGGCCAGGCACACGGACACAAACACATACACACAGGTAAAGACCGCTTCCTAAAAACCCTGTGGTTTTAAGGGACCCCAAAACATTTATTTCCACTGAAATCTAGATATTAAATTTTTAGATGGAATTCTTGCTTCTCCTTTTATGTATGTGGTACACGAAGTAAACATCCACTGTTGTTTTCTAAAATTTGGGTTATCTTAAACGTCCCAAAATATATAATTTACTGTACAATCTCGATATCAAATTTTAGATTATAGCACAATACTTTCTACACTTACTGTACGTAGTAGAGAAAGTGAAAATGGTTTACATGTATGTTTTTCGTTTGTTAACATAAAATCTGTAATCTCAAAGTTCTGTACCCATATTCTAAAGCTTATTGGCTCACCATGAAAGGATTTTCAGGGATTTGTTTAGCTCTAATCTGTAGGTATAGTATCTTATGTGTCTATGTTTTCTCTGTTATCTATATCTTTCATTTTTATCACTACCATTCTAAGTAGCCTCTTTGTCCCGTATTGTCTCGAGTTCCATTCCCTTGGGCGACCTTTATGACCCATGGGTTTGCCGGAGCTTTCGCCGTGTCACTAGGCTGTGCTGGAAAGGCAATTACATCCCTCAATTTCATCCTGTTTCTCATTTAATTTTGACGTCAAGGAAGTGAAATAAATATATGTAAATCCTTACACATCTTCGGGGATGTGTAAGCCAACCGATGGGTAGTCGGTTACATGAGCCGGCAACTGGAAGTTTCAATCTACAGCTGTTAGTGTTCTTACTCTCTTCTATCGTCTGTCCTCTGAATCCTCTCTCCACACCCCGTCCTCGCCGGGGAAACAAGGGCATAGATACATAGGTCGTGGTGCAAAATCTGTCTTCCGAAGCTTGTCATGGATTCAAGTAATATAAAGAAAAAGATAAGTATAAATAGAATGCAGTATATGCGTGTTATATACATATTATCCAATCTTAAAAATAAAATAGAATATCTATATTGAAATGCTTTTACAAACTGAAGTTGTACAGCAGTAAGCGAGTTTATCCCTAAAGTCTACCGCCTCTGGTGCATATCTCCAGGTCTGCCTCTCAGCTTACATTAACGGATGAGAAGTTATCGCTTGCAGAAAAGTCTCAGACGTTACAGAAAAAGGGTTAGAACGAAATGAAACAGTGTAAGCCGTGATGGAACAACCCTCACTCTAAGTCTTTTGTTTTGGATTCTCGTTTCTGTCACTGCAATGCATACTTCAAAGCACTTCCAGAGATCTAAAATCTTCAGCGCGGTGGTTCGAGAAGCCTTGGACAAAAATGTTAAAGCAAAACTTTGCATATTCTTTAAAAGTGGATTCCACTCCGCGTAAAGTAATCTTAAATTTTTTTGCAGAGCGTTTCAAAGAGCCGAGTCGTGCGATGAGAACCTTTGCGAGATGCTGCTGTATGATTAAAATATGTAAAAACAAAAGCTCAACGTCCTGCTAAGGCATCTTTAACGGTTAGTGATAAGTCAGAACGTGCAATTGTTGCTTTTTGGAATAGGTTTTGGTTATCTTTCGCTTCTAGAGAAACCGAAAATTTTGAAGATGAGTACAACGTTTTAAAACAAAAGTGATGTATTGAATTCACATGAAATTTTTTTATGTTTTTTCTTCCAAGTTACATTTATATATTTCTTTGTGCAATAGAGAGGAAAAGCAACAGTCATAATTTTACAGAACTTATGTAATGACTTTAAACTTCATTTTATTACGTGATCACGAGAGAGAAAAAAAATGTATTAATTTGAACTTGATATTTTAGAAAAATGTAGTTAATCTTAAAATTTTAAGCATTAAGTAAAGTAATCTTCGAAGTTGACCAGATCCTTAATAAATGGTGTACATCACGTGCCATAAAGACAAAGACAAATTTTCCTGATATAAGATTTGATACATCTTTCCAAATTTGAGCAGGTCTCACAGGCTATTACTAGAAAATTGAAAACATACATTTTATTTAAATGTGAGTATTTTAAGTGTATGGTGTATTAATCAAAATAGAACAATTTTACGAAACATAATCGCCATAATTTTTAATTCCAAAAGGCATCTTGCGGTGGGCGTACTTTTTTAAAAAGCATCGTATGTTATAGAAAGATATTGAATTTAAATACTTTTGGTATATAAGAGACATTTGGTTTTTGAGTTAAACTGTTCACATAAACAACTTCTCCAAAAAGATGCTTTATTCGGATTAGATATTCTCAAAATATGTATTTTCAGTGATATTCCGATGTATAATTTTTCGGAGGAATACATTGCCTTTCCGTAGTAGCTGAGGCAGAAATATGTCACGTATTTCGTATTTAATGCTAATAAGGGGTGCCTTCAAGTTATTACACCTCCTAATTTTTTCAGGACTGGGGCCAGATGGGAACTTCTGTGATGTTTTCTTTTTTTTATAAATACACGTGGACTTTTTGTGAATGCATGACAGAGATGGCAGAATATCCAGTGCATAGAATTCTAGTGGCAACGACGAGAGCTAGGACTGTTTTTGACGCTAAAAATGGCGACGTTTTCATTGCAAGAACAGCATGCAATCATTCGTTTTCTCAATTTTCGTGGTGTAACACCTATAGAAATTGATCCAGTTGAGTGAGATGTGTGGTGATAGTACCATGGATTTTTCTGCCAGTCTTCAAAGACATACTAGAACCCATTTTTGGGAGATCCTTCAAAATCACCTCCGCAGCCCTCGCCACTGCTTCTGATGATGGATAATGCCTCACGCGATGGCGTTTCTTCAAGTAATGGAATAGAAAAAAGTCACATGGGGCTAAATCCGGACTATAGGGAGGGTGAGGGATGCACTTCACGTTGATTTTTGGAAGATATTCAGCAACAACATTGGCAATATGCGGCCGCGCATTATCGTGGTGCAGCATACAGCCTGCTTCACGGAAATGTGGGTTTTTTGCGCTTGATAAGGACTTGCAATGTTTTCAGGACATCCCTGCATTATTGTCCAGTTACTGATGTGTGCGCAGGCACAACATGCTGATAAACCATTCCATGAATATCAAAGAATGAGATGACCCTCACTTTCCCAGAAGAAGCAACCACTTTTGCTTTCTTGGGGGTTGGCGATGAAGGACATTTCCACACTGAGCTTTGCTGTTTGCTCTCAGGATCAAAATGATGTAGCCCAGTTTCATCAGCAGTGATTACGTTTGAAAGAGACTCCGGATCTTCGTCTAACATCAACTTTAACTGCATGTTACGTCCACTGCAGCGGTAGGCGAAACTGAACATGGCTGAACTTGCCTGGTTTTCACAGGCGGAAACCAGGAGAACCAACAATGAAACTACTACGACGTGTTTGTTTCACATTAAGCTAACAGAATATAATGAGATTGAACTTTAGTGCGAAAAATTATGATCGGTGTTTATTGAACAGCCCTCGTATTTACATGAAGTCTTCTTTATTCTAGATGATTCTTTTGATTAATAGTAAACCGTGAGGAATCCATTAAGCGATTCTTGCTTATTTCTCAAAATAAATAGTTTTTCCAAAAACCATTGAATCTGTCGGAGCATTTAAAAATGAATTTTAAAATGCCAACCATGGTTTCTCCCTATAAGATTGTTCCATTTTTGAGTTTGATTAAACGGACAAAAATATTGTGATCTCTAGTAACCGTAACGTTGACAACTGCGACAATGGAAGCAACTGAGGATGCAAATAAGAATTTACGAAACCGGTTTTTACACACTTTATTTAAATTTCAGCAATTTCCTTAAGGATAAGTGAAGTTTTGTTACAAGTAGTTAGTTACACTTTGTGTAGTATTTGTTGCTTAATTGTTGCTGGCTTCTAGTTTTACGTATTATCTCAATAGAACCTTCTTCTACAGTTATTTCCTCTTCCTTTTAATTTTGTTTTGTGGTAAGTCACACGCACCAAGGTAAAACTTTTTTCAAGACTAAATTAATGTTTCTCTTCCAACCTGGTCCAAAACAGGTGGTGTGAGTGCAATGAATTCACTCGCTAGCAAGAGAATTTAAATAACGTACCTATAAAAATTTATATTTCGTAAAAACCGTTCTTCATTTACTACGCCAAACTATATATTTTTTCCAAAACTGGCCCGGGTTAAGGAGGTCCGAATTAGCGAGGTTTTACTGTAAAAGCAACTAAAACAGGTCTGTAGTGTTCAGCACAGATATCCACAGTTATAAGTTTTGGTAAATATTTTTGTCATTTTACGTGTTTCAGATTTTTCATACTGCTCCAAATGACACTTGTATACAAAACTTCAAGTGTATTACTTCGATAGGGAAAGTCTATTTTAACCAGTTGAAGCACTTCATATACTCCTTATTAATTTAGTTATTTACTGAAGCATTTTTAATTCTATTGACATTCTGTCAGTGTCTATCGTCATATGAATTGCTAACCCTTATTTAGTACCAGCCTTTAATTTCACTTCACGCTCACAAATAACAATTAATGCATCATGAATACATATTAAATTATAACTTTCTAAAACTTGTATTAATTATACTGTCCCAAATGAATATGTCGGAAAGGACGTTTAAGAGAAGCACAGGTGCATATTAAGTAACTTGAAAGGACTTGTCAGAAACATAGCTGGGATATACACTGAGATGATTACATCTGCCATAAAATATACAGACACAGCACTAGAAATTACAGTATGACTTATGTGTTACTCTCATATGCCTTTAACCGTTTATAGTTTATATACCTACCTACTACAAAAGCTTAGTTTTCTCCCATTCAGTCAAAATAAGGTTCCTCAGAAACAGCATCACATTTCGTTGCAGGCACAAGGGGAATATAAAAAAGATAGAATTGATGTATAGCATATACAAAACCAGCATTTTATTGAAGTTATTTGAATGAAGAGGGGTTCACATGCTATTCTCCCCCCGCCCCCCGCCAATTTGAAGAAATATATTTAGTTATTTAAGTATTTTAAACAGTCCAGTTTTCTTAACTGTCACTTCTTATTCTCTCATTGATCTGCTTCAAATATTAACTATCACCTCACTTCATTTATTTTCATTATGCTACCTTTTCTTCGAGACATAATAAATAAATGAAATGAGCACGACGTAGCCTCTTCTACGGTCGGTTCCCTCGCTAATGAGTCAAATGCAGGAGTTCTCCAATACGAGTAACAACACACACTAATGTGTCATTATCCCTCAGCCCGCCTCGGTAGCGTAGATGGTAGCATGTCTGCCTCACGTTCAAGAGGTCCCGAGTTCGAATCTCGGTCAGGGTGAGTTAGTTGGATAAGGTTTTGTCCGGGGTTTTCGCTTATCCTGAAAGACGAATGTCGGGTAACTCTAGTCTCTATGAACCCTGGGCTCATTTGAGCGTCATTTCACCCATTCCTTTCATCGTCCGATATGACTTAACGTTGGAGGACGTAAATTACCCCCCCCCCCAAAAAAAAAAACGTCCCTCACACTGCTTACATTCTTTTGTCGCAGCAGTGATGATGCGTGGCTTTCAAAGCGTGGGAAGCTACAAATTATAATAATTCTCATTAAAATAAGCGAGATTAACCAGTGTTCTTTCTATTGTACAGTTACACGTATGCCCTTTTTGCATTGTAGGATTGCCCACACTACAGGCAGGCATATTCTTTCTTCCCCTCTCCACACAGACTCACTCAATTTTTCCTAGAGCTGGCCAATACCCCTTAAACTGTCACCCTAAGATGGAGAAAGTATGTAATCAACACATTTTTTTAATAACTTAAAACTTCACAATTTGCTATTTTTCAACACTAAATACCAATCTACCTAACATGCTATTACCTATACTATTGAAATATGCCTATAAGCGCCACATAAAACAAACCAAAAACGAAAGAAAAAAAAGAAATAAAATAAACTTTTCTTCACAAGTTACATAGACTACACGTGAGAAAATCTGCCATTGCTTCCTAACTATTTCTTCCGGAAACCTACCAAGCATGGTATTCAAGGTCACAAATGCGTAAATATAGAAGTATTTAGTATTGAATAAGCCCTTGGAACTGCTCTCTCGAATCTGAGCAGTTGTCAAACTACACTCAGCACCTCGGATGGTCGCGAATAAGTTTGAAACTGTATCCAGAGCAAATAAAATATTGTTTCGCAGGAATTATCTGCTTTTTCTTCTTTTTCTTTTGAAATTCCTGGGGAAGCGGCGCTTCATTCGACGCTTCGCCACTGCACACATACACTAACTTCCTTACTTCCTAGCTAACTTTTACTTACGGTGATCACTTATACATATTACGGCAAGTTGGCCGCGAACGTTCTAGAGTCATAACGGACGAAACTTCCAGAAGATTCTGGTTAGTTTAGGGTAGCTTCCGAGGCTTATGCTGGGCGAGAGTGCTAATTGTGAGAAGTTTACAAAGCAATAAAGCATCACAAAAAAATGTTACACAAAAGATAATTTGGAAGGAAATATTCAACATTGTATCTTTGGAAACCTCTTCTTCTTCTTCTTCTTCTTCTTCTTCTTCTTCTTCTTCTTCTTCTTCTTCTTCTTCTTCTTCTTCTTCTTCTTCTTCTTCTTCTTCTTCTTCTTCTTCTTCTTCTTCTTCTTCTTCTTCTTCTTCTTCTTCTTCTTCTTCTTCTTCTTCTTCTTCTTCTTCTTCTTCTTCTTCTTCTTCTTCTTCTTCTTCTTCTTCTTCTTCTTCTTCTTCTTCTTCTTCTTCTTCTTCTTCTTCTTCTTCTTCTTCTTCTTCTTCTTCTTCTTCTTCTTCTTCTTCTTCTTCTTCTTCTTCTTCTTCTTCTTCTTCTTCTTCTTCTTCTTCTTCTTCTTCTTCTTCTTCTTCTTCTTCTTCTTCTTCTTCTTCTTCTTCTTCTTCTTCTTCTTCTTCTTCTTCTTCTTCTTCTTCTTCTTCTTCTTCTTCTTCTTCTTCTTCTTCTTCTTCTTCTTCTTCTTCTTCTTCTTCTTCTTCTTCTTCTTCTTCTTCTTCTTCTTCTTCTTCTTCTTCTTCTTCTTCTTCTTCTTCTTCTTCTTCTTCTTCTTCTTCTTCTTCTTCTTCTTCTTCTTCTTCTTCTTCTTCTTCTTCTTCTTCTTCTTCTTCTTCTTCTTCTTCTTCTTCTTCTTCTTCTTCTTCTTCTTCTTCTTCTTCTTCTTCTTCTTCTTCTTCTTCTTCTTCTTCTTCTTCTTCTTCTTCTTCTTCTTCTTCTTCTTCTTCTTCTTCTTCTTCTTCTTCTTCTTCTTCTTCTTCTTCTTCTTCTTCTTCTTCTTCTTCTTCTTCTTCTTCTTCTTCTTCTTCTTCTTCTTCTTCTTCTTCTTCAACTTCCCTAGTTTTACCATTACCGTGCTGTTAAGAGATTGATTTTCCTCTATTTCTTAGGCCTTCAACCAAGGATCAGATAGAGAACACAGGATGGTGTATCAGTCCAATTTCTTTAATGTAATTTACGTCCTCCAACGTTAAGTCATGTTGGACGATGAATAAAAGAAATGATCAAATGAGTCCGGGGTCCATGGACCTTAGAGCTGCCCAACATTTGTCTCTAAGAATAAGGAAAATCCCCGAAATAAACCTTACCCAGGTAACTCACCCTGACAGAGATTCGAACTCGGGACCCCTTGAACGTGAGGCAGACTCGCTACCATCTACTCTACCGAGGCGAGAAATCAGTCCGATGTGATATGAGAGTGAGAGAAGTAGATGAGAGAATTAGGGCGAAATTAATAAAAGGAGCACCAATGGAGCAATTGGTGGAATGATGGCGCGGAAAACCGGAGATCTGGGGGGAAAAAAACACGCGTCTGTGTTCACCACAAATCTACAGGCGCTCGCTTGGGATCGAACACTGACACAGTAATTCAATTTTGAACATCAAAAAATTGTTATTAATTTTATATTTGTTACTTTAAGTTTATTTTTAAAATGTCTAAAAAGAAATCATTATAAGTAGTTGGAAGTGATTGCGAAAATGAACGAAAATAAGTGTGAAAATGCATAGTGATTCATGAAGAGCAGAAAGTAAATAATGTTAATTCGTTTGATACTGAAATTAAGGGAAGCAATAAATAAATAATTTGTTACAACACTAACAGTTGCATTTGGTTGAGTCGTTTAACAAAAGACACGGGAGAAACCGTGTTCTTTGCGGGGATTCTAAGTGCATAACACTTGACTCCGTTTGAAAAGGCATTGTTCGGACCCTTAATGGCATGACTGAGACTAGTAATCACAATGGACAAAATAGTCACAAAAGGAGTTCTAATGTGAATAAAGAGGCTTCAAGGGGGTAAAGTCACATGCAGCTGTAGTGAAGAAGACAGAACGGGGCTGGCGGTCTAGTAAGAAAGACATCTGGTTGTGTCTTGGGAGAAGGCAGACCAGAACCGATGAGAAAAGATACCTGTCGGTTTCTACGTAAATAACGAATTAAGTGTTATCGAGTAATAAGCATTGTACATACGATAACTATAAACAGTGATATATTGGTCAGCAACTTCGAGAATGATGTGATGATAAAAAGAAGCAGTTGTTAAACCAGTTTGAAACTTGCATTCCAGTGTCATTAGACCCTTATTCCCATACATATCCACTCATACCCTTTGGCGGAACTCATTACTCTACCCTGAGGATAGGCCACACTGCTTCAAAATTTACAACGTAAAAATAAGGTGCATCAATATTGGCAACCCTTGGTCGGTAACGTGCATCAAAATGGCGTATAAGTAATTGATGTGAAAAACAACTTGCATCACGTTAATTACGATGTTATTAGAAGTTTAATTTAGTTAGAACTATAATTGGACATAAGTTTGTTTAAATTAAGTTTTAAAAAGAAGGATTATATAAATAACCAAATATGGTATGATTGTATTGGTCGCTAAGAATGACGTGGCCAATCAGAAAATGTTTGCCATAGCGACGGTAAAAGTCAATAACCTGCGTTGAACAAAAAGGAAGCGTCACTTAGTGTCGGGACACGGAAGGTGTAAGACGTGTTCTTAGATGCCTTTAAAAGTTTTCTCTGTTGAGACGTGATAAAAGGTTAATATATTTTTACTGTGGAGAAATGGTACAGGACGGACATGTAAACGCGAGACGTTAAGATGCACCATTACACACTGGTAAAAGTTATCTGTTATGAGTTCTTAAAACATGGTATCCGTCTGTGTTAATGTACAGGTGTTAACATTGCATTTTTTATTTACATGAAAATAATTGAAATTATAATCATTTGTCAAACCACACCAAGTTTTCCATCTCGATTAGAGACCACGATCTGAGGGAAAAGTATATCTACATCACGTACCCAAACTATATCGCTTGGAAAAGTTAAAGGCATAAGAAGGCTGACCAATGCTCAAGCGGAGCTCTGTTTCCAAGTGTAGTACGTGCACCTGCAGAGGTTCCGTGTACATAAGAGCAGTTTTAACCGTCAACAAAGGTTTTAGCTATTCTTCCCGTTATTAAACAAAACATTAAATATTCCTAAATCATTAAGACCTTACCTTGACACACGTCACTGCAGTGGAACAGCTCGGTTTCCAATACAGAAACTCGCTTTCCGACTTCATGGATCTTTCTCGGAGATTGAAACACAGGTACGCTCCCTTTTTCTAAGGATAAAGCTGCTTCCTAAAAATTCGTGACACGGTGTGCACATGGCCTACACCACAAGATTACAGAGTTAATTGCTGGGGTTTTGAAAAATATACAGTTACCCTATATCCTGGATTGGAGAGCTTTCGTAAAAACTTGTTCATATTAAATATAATTTTTCTGCCCTGTGAATGAAACACTTCACGTTTGTTCATCGAAAAATCACTTGTCCCAGCTTCGAGGGACATGTTCACGTACTCGGATCCCAAACACTGGAAAAAATATATGTATATAATAATAATTTAATGTAATATTAACAATATTTCAGCTCGAGTTCAACACACGACTTAACGATGTCATTTACTTTAACAAAACCTCACCTATACTCTGAAAACGAACTGAAAATTAACTTTGTTTAAGACGACGTGACTTCTGTTTTAATAGTAGGTGCATTATTTATTTATGCTTGAGATAAATGTTGTGAGGAAAGAATGGTGTTGTTGTACAGGCTTATCTATGTTTAATGGATGTTGGGTGTAACCATAACCATGTGAAGATAAAAAGTGCATCGCTCGTGTTATAAGTATCGTAGAGACAGGAATTTTGTACGGTCATGATCCGAAAATAAAATTCCTTCTTATTATAAGATTGTCATCTGTCAGTTTTCAAACATTTATCCGAGCGTAATTAATTAATATAATGTTCTCAGTTCAGGCGCTTGAAATGCGTGTACCACATTCGGCAGCGCTGCTTGGCGGGGCAAGCTTAGCCTTGGCTGGAGTCTGCAGTACGGCCCGGCTCCATATGGCTTAGATTTTGTGAGGATTATAATTCTCGTCGCAACCGGGAACCTCAAATCCAAGGAAATCAACATATACATACAAAAATCAACACATGTATATTCACCACAAATGGCTTCCCAACCTGTGCTTTGAGATAATCGACGAGATATATCCTATCGCCAAATAATTCGCCACAAACCGGACCGCCTTGGTTAGAGACAAGCCGTCTAATCCCTTGGCCACGGGAGGATGTATTTGAATGCTACTGAACTTAAATACCATGTTTGGTATTTATAGCAATTTTTAACTCTTAGACATACTCACATAGACCTCTATTTACTTATTATTTATTTATTCATTTATTTATTATATATTATTTACATGTTATTTATTCATGTATATTATTTTTACTCAGCAACTTTTTGGAAAACACAGTATCAAACTTTCGGGAGAAATACAGTACGTCATTTGTTTTCTAAACTGTTCAAGTTTATTTATAAAATCGGTTGCTTCCACTATCTCTCAGCAAGTACTATTTGAAAACACAAAGATAGATATATGACCATATTTTATTCCACTTTTCCTCCGTTTAATTTTCAACCTAAGAACGAAAATGAAACAGCTCTCTTTTTCAGTGTGTTCCTTTTCTGCCACAGTCATTATTCCAGCATTGCTTTGATCGTGGCACGTAGTGTAAGGGAATAAATTAACCTGAACATTCCATTTCGACGTGATCATTTTACAACGGTTTCCTAATGACGTGACATTCTGAAAAGAGTTAATTCTCTAACCTTGAGGCTATTGGATTTTATATTCATATCCGTTTATAATTTTAATAGAACACCTGGTACCCCTTTCTCCTCTTACCTAAAGAAGCTTTTGAATTATTGGAAATAATTTTCTGACATTTCCTGTCTGGGCTCTCCATCAAGCCACTGAGTAGCTGAAGCATTCATTCATATCAACTTCACCGCTTTGATGAAAAATGCCTTTGCTGTCGCTTTCCTTTTACTCTTTTTATGCTTCCTTTTACATGGGCTTTCTCTATCAGACACAAAACGTGCTAATGAGTAATTTTCTGCATTTCTCACTGAAATGTGTTCCTATAATTTGAGAAAGGAGTGTCAATACAGCGCATTTGTTAAGCCTCTTATGGAAATTTGGTTAGCAAGATAGTACTAGAAAAGGAAATCAAAAGTTGGTTGTGGTTAGGCGTCAGGCACGTCAAGGAAAGTGCGTTGACCTAGGACGTTTATTTTAGCCCACCAATGGGAGATGAAGGCTTTACCAGCAGAAAAGACATACACTATCGGTCTGGTTAAGTCTTCTCACATTTAAAGGTTGCACAAAGCTTCTACTATACTTGGGTGTTCATTTTATATCGAATCTGACGCTCTTTCTATGTCACTATGTTGTGAATTTCGCTTCCTCACAGGTAGCCAAGAAGTTGTTAGTTAGCAACGTCCTATAGTCAAATGCTTTCTTTTCTCTGCAGCTTCCTATGGATCAAAGTGAGGTAATCTTAATTGAGGCACCCTTCGCAAGGCTTTGTCACTGAGATAGAAAGAATGATTTAGACTTTGCTAGATTTTGAGGTGTGAGACTGGCCAATTTCTATAATCACGTGAATGGTTGCCTTCTTTAGCGGAGCACTGGTGAACTTTTTCGATGACAGGACTGGACTGGAGAAATTTACGGAGAAGATTCGGCACGAAGACCTCAAACTCGGTTTCCCCACCCCTAGTGGGACTATCTCCTGGACGAAGGATGCGGCAAGGGGAGAAGACGGCTGTCCTAAGGAGCGATAACAGTGTTGAGGGCAGGGTCCCCACACTTTACTACATGGAAACTCCTCGGACGACCAGGACAACCTACAACACATCCTTCTGTGGTTGGGAACCGCCCCACAAAGAGACCGAACGAGGAAGTCTTTACTCAGAGATATCATCCTGCCGTACAGCACCGAGATTCCCACCGACATTTTTATCTTTAAAGAGACCACTAGATGAGAGATGATCTGAAAAGTTAATGGAGATGAAAATAAGGGACAGGACATTCCGGAGAAGTAATTAACCTACCCTGATGACTCGGGAAAACCCCTAGGAAACCATCGATCAGGAGGTCGCCACGGAGTCGAAGCCGGACCTCCCGATGACGGCCCACAGTCGAAACCGCCTTATCCATCCCGTTTGGTCTGTTTGGATGAAATTTTGACTGAGTTCCATTTGGGGCAGATTAAGTTTTCAACTTGAGAAACAATTGACTGGTGAACCCATTCCGACCGATCCAACGCTATTTGGGAAGTCCTACTTGTATTGATTCCTCACTCATTTAACCTGCTTCACCTCATACATATTAGGATTAAGCGATGGCTATTGGTGTCTTCCAGAAGCACGGTGGAACTTGAGCTCTGGGAAGATTCCTCTCGGAATCGGTGGCAGTATATTATCTATAAGCAGGAACCGTAGGTGTTGGGCAGCAAGACAATGCTAGCCGGTGTCAGATTGGTATCAAGCTGGAATAGTTAGAGACCCCGTCCTTACTAGCGCACATTCGCATTGGTCGTATTTCAGGTCTCTCCTCGATCCCTAGCCCCCAGGGAAGATACATGTAGTACTGAGCTCCAGTTATTGTAAACCTTCTTCTAACCACTGTTGTGAGAGGAGTTTGAGGAGTGTCATTCAGTTTAAGGATCTATGAGGAACTTGAGTCGATATTTTATATACAGGGTGTCTCTTACCCATTTCAATGAAAACCTAATATTTTGTTTCTTTTCTTTTCAGATACTGGTGTCTTAGTGCAAGATGTTTAGCACAGAAGAACGGGTTGCCATTGTTTGTGCACGGGTACGCGGATTGCCATATGAAGACGCCAGAGCGGAATTTACCTGTAAATTCCACAAACCAGCCCCATCAAGGGCACACATTCGTCTGCTTGTGAACAAATTTAAGCGTACCGGCAGTGTATATGATGAGACACGTACTGGACGACCACACATCTTGGCAGAAACAGTGCTGCAGGTTCAAATTGCCTGTGATAGGAGTCCGAAGACATCAATTCGACGCCTCAGTAGGGAATTGGACGTCCCTCACAACACAGTGTGAAAAACTCTACGTTTGACTCTACGAAGACGTCCGTATCACATTCAAGTTCTGCACCATCCTGAGGACGAGGATTTCGCCTGTCGTCGGGCAATGTGTTATGACCTCCTGGAATGTGTAGAGAATGAGAATTTAATGGAAAACATTTTATTCTCCGATGAAGCCACTTTTCATGTTTGTGAGAAAATGCACAGACACAACAGCCAAATTTGGGCATATGAAGAACCTCATGAGGAATCGAAGTGGGAACGTGATATACCGAAAGTGAATGTTTGGTTGGGTATGACAAACGCAACACTGTATGACCCATTTTTCTCTGCCGAAAGGTCAATAACAGGTAACATCTACCTCAACATTTTAGAACTGTTCCTGAACTGCAGCTTCAGGAGGATGGCATTCTGGATACAGTTGTGTTTCAGCAAGATGGTGCGCCTCTATATATTGCAAACATCGCCCGTGATTACCTGAACAGAAACTTTCCAGGGAGATAGGCAGAGGTTCAGCTCGGCTGTGGGCTTCGAGTTCACCGGACCTTACTCCTTTAGAGTTTTTTGCATGGGGGTACATCAAATCTACAGTGTATACTAACAAAGTGAATAGTCTGCCTGAGTTACGGAATCGTATCAGGAAAGCAGCAGGTCGAATTACGGTTGACATGTTACAGTCTACATTTCGTTGCACTACTGAAAGATGACGTATGTGTTTAGAGACTGATGAAGGTCATGTAGAAGGGCACTAGAATAGGTGTAACACTTCAAAATAATATTGATCTTTCAATCACTGTCTTCCTTCGTTGATACGGATAGTGACTTTAGAGACAGCCTGTATATATAGTGACTTTGTGGGTTTGTAGAATTAAAAGGCCGAGTTGCAGAAATTAAAAATCTCGTTTATTTTCGTCGAAATACACCGTTCTATTCTCACGTAAAAACATCACATCACATATACACAGTCTTCCAACGTCGATGACAATAACAAACATTGACAGCAGATTACATCATTAGCTCTCGTTACAACACAGCTGGCTGTCTCTCATTTCACAACACTGTTTCACACACAACTCCCTCTTGGCCAATCGTCGCCTCTTTAAATAGTTCACAGATGATTTCCAGATGATTCGCAAATAAACCAGAAGGCGAACAATCTCTATCAGTCCAGAAGTAACTAGAAATTTCCATTTATCTCTGTTTGTTTCGGCAGACCCTTATCTGCATGTTATCTTAGTCCGCGGGCTCTTGGTTTTCACACTGCTCTCCTATCAGTTTCTTTTGTGTAAACAAGCCACGCGATCGTAGATACGGGTTTGTGACAATATATATATATATATATATATATATATATATATATATATATATAGTGACTTTGTGAGTTATATATATGTACCTCTCCACTTTTTCACTAATTTCATTTTTAGAAAATGGTGCTTGCGTATGGTATGTATGTGCATGTGTGTAAACAGCTTAACACAAAAACAAAAAACGGTTAAGACCAAATTTGATATTTAGGTTCAACTTCAGCCAAGAATGTGACACAAAGATTTTCAATAAAAAAAAACCTCCACCCCAGAATACCTTTCAGAAGGAAAATTGTTTCAAAATGTTGGTATTCTCAAAAATGGCTCTAACAATTTTGATTAATATATGATATACAATATGTAAAGATATATTTATAACAAATGAAATGTGTATCTTTAATTTTCTGAGGAAAAAAGTATATTTCCATATAGTCGTATGCTTACCACAAAATTAGAATTAGCATAACCTTTATGTCGATTAAGATAAGGTAGGTAGAGAAATAAGCGTTTGTAAAAATACATAGTCATTATTTACTGTTGTTTGGTTTGTATTGCTATTATCTTATTTGCTGATAGTAATGTTAAATACATGTCTATGAAGCAATATATACATTCGCCTTTATGAAGAATTACTTTGTGCATTTTAGATTGGAGTATTCCCGGAACTGAGTCTTTGAAGTTCTCCATGCATGCGTGCATATGAATAAAGCCAATATACCGTAATGGAAATTCTGTGAGCATGTCACTCTTCATTTCTGCGCCTTATTAAGGCTGTTAATAAACTGCAAGAAAGGTTGTGGACGTGTAGTAATCATGTAACAATAGTTGCCAATCAAGCGAGACACATTACTTTTTCGCGTGCTAAGGGCGATATGGCTAACAGAGAAGGGAGAGCCATTATTAAATAATAGCCTGGAGGTAGGGTCGCGCTGCCACTCCACAATAATTGTAGATAGCCCAAGGGAGATTAACAATCTGGCTTCACTAAAGATGTTACGTAATTGTGAACAACTGGGTCTATAGATAACAGCACCTCAGCTGTGTAGTGAGTCGCAAGACATTTCCTTTCTGTAGGTCGGTGTTGTAATTCACTGAAGTACTTGTTGAACGAAGTTTACAAATCTGTATAAGAAATTTAAAAATTTTGATGGGTTTTATCTCCATTGAAATTTTAAACTCCGACGATGGCCAAGATCCACCCTCCTATCGCTTCGTCCTCTGCTGAGAACGGGCGTTATGAGTACAATGCAGTACTGGAGGGTGAGACGTGGTAGCGCTCCGAGTACTTCCAGACTGTGTATGAGGTATTCCCAAACTGAAGCCACTGTTTTCCTACAGTTAGTTCTTTAATCGTCCCCGAGGGACCTTGCGAAGCTGAGGGTATGACCACATGGGAATGACTTTCTATTTGTATGACCACAGCAACAGCAAATGTATTTGATATGAAATGTGCGTTTTAATTTGTTAGCGGTATGATTTATTTCTAGCAATATTTTACAGTTATGAAATGTTATAAAGTGCTTTCAGCCCCTCTACTTTTATATAGTAGTGAAAACTGGATCTTCCACAGATCTTCTAAAAGGAGGATAGAAACAGCTGAGATGCTATTTCTTAGGCTAATATCAAGTTACAAGTTAAAACATCGTATGGATAGATTAAAATAAGAGAAGAGTTTATATAAAAAACTGGAATAGAAGATACATAACAACAAATGGAAATGGTTTCATCATAGAATGAATGGAAACTGCGACCTACAAAGTTAGCACTGCAATACAAACCAGAAGGATGGCATTCAAGAGGACGACCAATAAACAGATGGGAAGCTGTCTTTACGTTGGTATTATAGGCTAACCCTTACGCACAAAAATATCTGTTTCTAGTAATATCTAACATTTACCCCAGTTAAGCAAAGGCAATCCAGAATTGGGAAGAACATTCCCAGAAAATTCTAGGTGTTCATTTCAATTGTCATGAAAATATCCTAAACATATATTTTGACCAATATTTTCCAAAAGTATCCATACTGAGTTGGGGAGGATATTCTGTAAAACCTTTGTGTCGAAACCTGGGTACTAATTTAACTTTTCTTTTTGAGTCATGCTGTTTACACAAACACATTGATACCTTTTCTTAGTTAATTGATGGAAATTAATCATTACTTCACACTAGCCGTTTATAGGCCAAGGTCTTTGATAGAAAGAGTCAGCATGAAAAATTCAATGTCATATCCGGGATTTGAACTACGGATCTCCTGGTTTCCGTCCAATCGCTCTAACCCATTGAGCTACTATGACCAACGTGCCGTCCTGACATTAAACTCTCCAGTTGACTCATATATTACCGCGGTAGACCACTAGGGGCTCTCGCATTCGAGATACACCGTTTGTAGCGACTTACTATCGTAAGTACTTGAGTCCCAGGCTTCATTATTTAACTGTTATAATTTTTTAGTTAATTTATGGAAATTAATCATTTCTTCACACTAGCCGTTTATAGCCTAAGGTCTTTGATAGAAAGAGTCAGCATGAAAAGTTCAATGCCATGACCGGGATTTGAACCATGGATCTCCTGGTTTCCGTCCAGTCACTCTAACCCATTGAGCTACCATGGCCAACGTGCCGCCTGACATTAAACTCTCTAGTTGACTCATATATTTCCCAGGTAGACCACAACATCCAGAGCGATTGGAGGGAAACCAGGAGATCCGTGGTTCAAATTCCGGCATGGCATTGAATTTTTTATGCTGACTCCTTCTATCAAAGACCTTAGTCTATAAACGGCTAGAATGAATAAACTATTAATTTCCATTAATTAACTAAAATAAAAACAGTTAAATGATGAAGCCTGGGACGTAAGTACTCACGAGAGTAAGTCACCACAAACGAATGCGAGAGTCCCTTGTGGTCTACCGGGGTAATATATGAGTCAACTGGAGGGTTTAGTGTCAGGACGGCACGTTGGCCATAGTAGCTCAATGGGTTAGAGCGATTGAACGGAAACCAGGAGATACGTGGTTAAAATCCCGGACATGGCATTGAATTTTTCATGTTGACTCTATCTATCAAGCACTAATACACAGAGACACAGACATACATACACACAGACGCACACACACGCACGTCTTTTATGAAATATTCTTTGTTTTCCTTGTTTCAGGAGAACCTAGAAGTTATATTTCCAGTGGAATCTTCGTATCAAAATTTTGGGTAGATTGCAATAACTTTTCTACGTACTATGAAATAATAGAGACAGAGGGAGAGAGAGAAAGAGAGGAGAGAGAGCGAGAGAGGGAGTAAAAGGAGTGGGTATCTTCATATTCAAACGAACCAAAAATTAAATAGTCAAAGGCATAAAAATTTTATTTGACATAATTTAACGATATAAGCTTGTTTTGTTTAGTAAGGTTTTATCAAATATAAAAAAAAAAAATAGTTTACGGGCTCTGGGAGGTCATTTTTACCAGACAAGGCTAATGTTTACCAATATTGCAATTTGAATATATAGAAAATTAAACTTTATCAGAAATTGAAATTCTGTATGATTACTGTAAAAGGATGTGTGCATTTAACTACTGTATAATATTTAAATTACGTTCAGATAGGTCCATGCCAAAGGGGCATAAATCACACCGTGTGTCCTGAAAAAAAATATTGCACCCTATACTTCAGGTGCACTTTACTTTTAGGAATTTAAAGCTACATGCACCAAGTTTTATTCTAAATAACCGAATATACAGTTTTATAATATCGGCTAAATGAAAATCACATATAGTTTATAATATGCACATGAAAAATTAATTAGTTTTGAGTAAAAAAAGATAATATTTTCAAGGACTGAATATTTGTTTTCATCCATTTTATAAATCACATGAATATATATGTTAGCCGAATGTGTTTAAGGAATATTGAAAAATAATCACTATAAATTTTGTATTAATATATTTTATAGTTTTTGAGAAACGTGCACCTAAAGTATGAAAAATCAAGGTATTGGGAAATCACGATCAAAGATTAAGCATCATTCTCAGGAAGTGGGCGTATCATTACGCCGCCATGTTTAAATTGACGAATTAAAGGACTTTAATACCAGCTGACAACCTTTGTTATATATCATTTTAAAGCTGAAGAATTATATAATTTTTTAACATTAAAAACAAAAAATGAATTTGTTTAAACCTATCGACCTCCCAGTGCCCTTAAGTATTATTTTAGTGTATTATATATAGGAATTATTACAATAATTACAAAATTATTATAAGTATTCGGAATGAAGAATCTTCATGAACTATCTTCATGGACTAACAAAACAACACGGTTCTGGGAATCAGTATGCTTGCAATGAGTATCCTATAACCATCGCAGGGTCTTCACTTAGGACTTTTGTCAGTCCATACAAAGTAATAAGACAACTTCTGTATACAGGGTGATTCAAAAAGATTTACACACATTCAACCTTTAATATTTCCTGCACTATATATTTTACTTAACTTATGTAAATTACATGTGGTTATACATACATGGAGGTTTACAGAAATTCAATATGCCTTCCTCCAGCTGCACGGACAATATCTAGATGGTCATTGAAATCTGTAAGAAGAGGTGGTATGTAAACAGGCTCTTTCATGAACACCCTCCAGAAAAAATCGCAGAGTGTGAGATCAGGAAACCTCTGTGGCAGAACTGAAGTTAGTAAATATTTAATAACTGACCCTACAGCACAGTATGGTTCAGGAACACTCTAACGGTCGTACTCAATCAAAACTATAGAGCATCCTCTTTCAAATATACTTGATGGAATTAAAGTACAGCGTATTGTAGCGAACTCGATCGTGATAAGGCGGCACAAATAAGAGGACAGTCGGCGGATAAAGTTTCATAGTAATAATGAGTCTTACTGAGCAGTTAATGATAGCGGTACTATTGTAAGCGGGCGCTGGCGGGCAGCGATAACAGAGGTAAAAGCCCCGCAGGCTTAGATTAGGTTACGCTTCTAGAATGTGATAGAATGATTTGGAATTTTCTGGACTGATAGAGATTGTTCGGCTACTGGCTGACTTTAGAACGATGTAGAGTTACGAATTAGGTACTTAAGGACGTAACGGCTCGTAAGAGCAGAAAAACAGTTGTGAAACAGTTGTAAACAAGAGTGAGTACGCAGTAGTTGTAACGAGAGCTAATGATGTAATCAGCTGTCACTGTTTGTTATTGTCATCAACCTTGGTAGACTGATGGTGTATGTAACGTTATTCTGCTGTAATCTATAACAGTATTTCTACGAAAATAAAGGAGACTTTTAATTTCTGCAACTCAACTTTTAATTCTACGAACCCACGAAGTTACAACTGACAGGAAGCGGGACGACGACATCACTGAGAATATGGAAGAAATGAAGATCGAATTAACAACGAAGACGGAAGATAAATAATGGGTAGAGACTATTTGGTGGGGAAGACTAGAAGACCTAGAATTGGAAACCAGGATACAAAAACGCAAGTGAAATAGAAGGAGCAATAGAAAGAGCATGTATATCAACTGGAATTGCTACGTATTATAAACCCTGTATAAGCCTAAGGGAAAAAGAGACGTATATAAGACGACGGAGTGACCAAAACCAAACGACTACAAAATAATGTCGATGGAATTGGTAACTTACCCAGCTCAGGAGATTTGGAAACAGCTGGGTTATTTGCTAAAAAACGTTTAATTGATTATATATCAGAGCTCACACCCGGAACACATTTATCTCATACACACACAGTCGAATTTGATAAACTTATAAGGAATATCATAGACTTTTGTTTTGAAACATTATAATTCTGATGTTTTTATATTGACTTTTTATATGATATAGTGCAAGTTAATTTTCTTTTCACATTCGGGGTAAGATGTACATGAAAGCCGGACCTCACTATTCTAATATATGGAAGATATTCTTAATACCTAAGATAATTTTGATATATAAATACCAATTAGAGCTCGGCGACATCTAGAGTACCCCATGGGAACTTGGTGTTTCGTAAGGCTTCCACTGTGTGCCGTAATGCTCGCAGCCACTCAGAAAACACGCGGGATATTTCAACTTCGGGTATTTTCTGAATCACCCTGCGTTTCATGTTTGGATATTTCAGGGAACGGAATTGGAATTAGACAACTGAACGAGTAGGAAGGACATACGACATCTCCAAACTCTGAGATTATAGAGTTGAAAACAATTCCGAGGATCACTATGATGCTAGTGCCTTGCGAATGTCGGCCCCGACTTGCTGGAAGTAAATCATTCTGAAAGAAAACCAAATCGTATCATATAGGGGAGATCCAAGTGCTAAAAGTGATTTTCTAAACTATTAAATCTAGAGCCTCAATTTTGGTACAGATATTACTAGTAACTAAACAAGTGTGTGTCCCAGTTTTCATTCCAGTACGTAACTGAATGTTTGATAAATGAATTAATTTATACAAGTTTATTACCTAAATCAAAAGCTATCTTCTTTGACAGACATTGCATAATAGATGAAATTTTATTGCAATTAAATTCCTTAAATTAAAGGATCGTATTTCTGAAATTCTGCATAGCTAATTTTTAAGAGAAAAATGGTTTATGTATCAAGGCGAAATAAACAGGAATTACTGTCCGGCCGTTGTATCTCCAGCTCTGACGTTTTGCATATGCAAGAGGTGAGGGGGAAATTTAATAGTACCAACATACAGTAATGAGAAATTGAAAACATATCCTCAAAATTAACTTTAGCATGAAAATATGATACTATATTAGCTTTAAAACACTGAAATACAACTTGCAATTTCATTATCTCGCAAGTTATTTATTACAACACCACTCTATTCGAATATTTCGTTCACACTTTTCACACACACTAACTGCATCTGTTGGTAGTACTGGAAGTCTCTACATCCGGTGTTGTGGTCAGGAAGTTAAAAATGTCTACAAGCGCCAATCAGCATTGTCGCTGCTAGGCGTGGATTCCGAACCCAACACCGTGTTGCCAGATTAAATTTGTTTGAGCCACTTGGCTTTAGCTGCTTGCGCTGGTGAACTTACTTTGCTATATTTTGCGTGCGTGAGTTCCGAATTTTAGTGTTCGTAAGCACTATTATTATCGCTATTATAATAATATGGCTACTAGTTCGTGAAATATGCAAATGCGTGAAATATTTAAAATACGCATTGTTCCTCTGCTTGAAATTCTCACTAAAGAACTGACAAAAGCCTGCTTCCCCCTCTCGAGAACTGTCAGAGCCGGAGATAGAGCGACCGAACAGTAGTGCTTGATTAGAGTTATTACTTTTCAAAAATTAAATTATAACCAATATCAGAACTTCCATATATCAAGTTGTTGCAAATATTCTGAAGTGTATTGGCTAAAATTTTCAGAGCACTAGCTGTAATCTTGTGGGAGTAGTTTTGTGGGAGATGATCGATTTTGAATATGGGGGAAAAATACTGAACTTGAGAAAAAGACTTTAAAGTTTTGCGTGCAGTTTACATAAAGTATTTAATTTCTTTATATTAGAAAGAAGATCTAAAAGAAGATCTGTTTCTAGTAATATCTTAACATTTATCCCAGTTAAGCAAAGGTAATCCAAAGGTAATTGGGGGGAAACTTCCCAGAGAATTCAAGGTGTTCATTTCATTTGTTATGAAAATATCCTAAACATATATTTTGACCAAAATTATCCAAAAGTATTCCATATTGATTTGGGGAGGATTTTCTGTAAAACCTTTGTGTCGAAACCTGGGTGCTAAATTAACTTTTCTTTTTGAACCATGCTGTTTACACAAACACACTAATACATTTTCTTAGTTAATTTATGGAAATTAATCATTACTTCACACTAACCGTCTATAGGCTAAGGTCTTTGATAGAAAGAGTCAGCATGAAAAATTCAATGCCACTGTCGGGATTTGAACCACGGATCTCCTAGTTTCCGTTCAGTCGCTCTAACCCATTGAGCTACTATGGCCAACGTGCCGTCCTGATATTAAACTCCCCAGTTGACTCATATATTACCCTGGTACAACACAAGGAACTCTCGCATTCGAGATACATCGTTTGTAGCGACTTACTAACATAAGTACTTGAGTCCCAGGCTTCATCATTTTACTCTTATAATTTTTTTAGTTAACTGATGGAAATTAATCATTTCTCCACACTAGCCGTTTATAGGCTAAAGTCTTTGACGGAAAGAGTCAGCATGAAAAATTCAATGTCATGGCCGGGATTTGAACCACGAATCTCCTGGTTTCCGTCCAGTCGCTCTAACCCATTGAGCTACTATGGCCAATGTGCCGTCCTGGCATTAAACTCTCCAGTTGACTCATATATACACCGGTAGACTACAAGGTCTAGAGCGACTGGAGGGAAACAAGGAGATCCGTGGTTCAAATCCCGGCCATGGCATTGAATTTTTTATTTTGCGTCTATCAAAGACTTTAGTCTATACACGACTATAATGAAGAAATGATTAATTTCCATTAATTAACTAAAATAATAAGAGTTAAATACTGAAGCCTGGGACTCAAGTACTTACTTCTCTCGAATGTGAGAGTCCCTTGTGGTCTACCAGGGTAATATATGAGTCAACTGGAGGGTCATGACGGCAAGTTGGCCATGGTAGCTCAATGGGTTAGAGTGACTGGACGGAAACCAGGAGATCCGTGGTTCAAATCCCGGCCATGGCATTGAATTTTACATGTTGACTCTATCTGTCAAGCATTAATACATACTTATATACACACAGACACAGACATACATACACACAGACGCACACACACGCACCTCCATTATAAAATCTTCTTTCTTTTCCTTGTTTTAGGAGAACCTAGAAGGTATATTTCCGGTGGAATCTTCGTATCAAAATTTTGGGTGTATTGCAATAACTTTTCGGTACTGTGAAATAATAGAGACAGAGAGAGAGAGAGAGAGAGAGAGAGAGAGAGAGAGAGAGAGAGAGAGAGAGAGAGAGAGAGAGAGAGAGAAAGAAAAAGAGAGAAAAAGAGAGGAAAGAGAGCGAGAGAGGTAGAGAGAGAGTAAAAGGAGTGGGTATCTTCACATTCAAACGAACAACAAATTAAATAGTCAAAGGCATAACAATTTTATTTGACATAATTTAACGAGATAACCTTGTTTTGTTTAGTAAGGTTTTACCAAATATAAAAAAATTAGTTTAAGGGCACTGGTTGTGTTTACCCAGACAAGGCTAATGTTTACCAATATTGCAATTTGAATATATAGAAAACTAATCATTATCAGAAATTGAAATTCGGTGTGATTACTGTATAAGGATTTGTGCATTTAACTACCGTATAAAATTTAAATTACGTTCAAATGGGTCCGTGCAAAAGGGGCATAAATCACACCGTGTGTCCTGAAAAAAAATATTGCATCCTATATTTCAGTTGCACTTTAATTGTAGGATTGTAAAGCTACATGATAACAGAGGTAAAAGCCCCGCCGGGTTAGATCAGGTCACGCATTTAGAATGTGATAGAATGATTTGGAAATTTCTGGACTGATAGAGATTGTTCGGCTTTTGGCTGACTTTAGTACCATCTAGAGTTACGACTTAGGTACTTAAGGACGTGACGGCCTGCAAGAGCAAAAAAACAGTTGTGAAAGAGTTGTAAACAAGTGTGAGTAAGCAGTAGTTGTAACGAGAGCTAAGGATGTAATCAGCTCTCACGGTTTGTTATTGTGATCGACCTTTGTAGATTGATGGTGTATGTAACGTAATTCTGCTGTAATCTATAAGAGTATTTCTACGAAAATAAAAGAGATTTTTAATTTCTGCAACTCGGCCTTTTAATTCTACGAACCCACGAAGTTACAACTGCTGTCAGGAAGCGGGACGACGACATCACTGAGAAGATGGAAGAAATGAAGATAGAATTAACAACGAAGACGGAAGATAAATGATGGCTAGAAACTATTTGGTGGGGAAGACTAGAAGACCTAGAATTTGAAACCAGGATACAAGAACGCAAGTGAAATAGAAGGAGCAATAGAAAGAGCATTAATATCAACTGGGATTGCTACGTATTATAAACCCTGTATAAGCCTAAGGGAATAAGAGGCGTATACAAGACGACGGAGTGACCAAAACCAAACGACCACAAAATAATGTCGATTTAGTCGGTAATTTACCCAGCTCAGGAGATTTGGAAACAGCTGGGTTATTTGCTAAAACACGTTTAATTGATTATATATCAGAGCACACACCCGGAACACATTTATCTCATACACACACAGTTGAATTTAATAAACTTATAAGGAATATCATGGACTTTTGTTCTGAAACACTATAATTCTGATGTTTTCATATTTACTTTTTATATGATATAGTAGTAGTATAGAATTGAGAGAATCAGCACAGTGTAGATAAGATGTTGAACTCTCCTCTGTGTTAATATATGAGTGATGTAGAATGCACATTGATTTAGAACTCTCCTATATGAAAATCGAGTTGTAAAAGAAGGGGAGTGTTGGCGTAGTGCCGTTCTCCCCTGTGCAGTGAGATGTTTTTGAGGGTTGGGGTGATGATGATGATGATGATGATTGTGTGTGTGTGTGTGTGATGTGTAATGTGTGATGGGTGGGATGGGTAACGGGGGGTTTCCGGGGATGTTTGAATTAAATGTGAATTCTTTTCGATGTGTGTGTGTGTGTGCTTGAACTCTCATGTATGAATATCGAAGTCTAGGGTTCGATATTGTGATGGGGCGGGGTGGGTAACGGGGGTTCCGAGGATGTTTGAATTAAATGTATTGATAGTAATTCTTCGATGACTGTGCTTGAACTCTCATGTATGAATATCGAGTCTAGGGTTTGATATCTATTACGTTCAGTGCTTCGATGTCTGTGCTTGAACTCTCATGTATGAATATCGAGTGTAGGGTTTGATATCTATTACGTTTAGTGTATGATATATGATGTAGTATCGTTATTCTTTAGATAAAAGAATATCGAGAGAATGATTAGGAATGTTTACTGGGAGAGATTTATGAAAGTAAATGTAATAAGACATTCTGGTAAGGGGTGTTCCCTATGCAGAATCTCTCCTTGAGCTATTGTATCCAAGAGCGATGTAAAGGTTAAGAAAAGGTTAAATTCCATTCCCACATCGAGGTACGAGAAAATATAAATCTATTCTACATTGATGAAGTATAAGAATGGAAATGTAAATATATGTGAGAGGGTCGCATGACAAAGAAATGTCCCCTCTAAGCATGATAAAAGTGGTACATAGCAAATGCAAATAAAAATAAAAGCACTACCCATCTCTTTAAGAATGATAAAAAAATATTGAGAGAAAAGTATAAGAATGCAAATGTAAAGCTGTTTGAAAGGGGTTTCATGATAAAGGAACGCACCCTCTAAGCACGATAACTTAAAAAGAATATTCCCTCTAAGCATGATAAAAGTGGAACATAACATCGAAAATAAAATAAAAGCACTAACCATCTATTTAAAAATGATTAAGATAACGAGAGAAAAGTATCTCATCTTTAAGTATATATGAGTAATACAAAACTGATCAATCAATATGATAATATATATACGCAACTAGGGATCTATAGTGTAGATATCCTAACTATACATGGTAAGATATCACCCTCCATATAAAAAATTGTCTAGAAAATCTCCCCTCAGTATTACGAATACTCCACTGAACGTCATCCCTTTTGGTATGTGGGTCAGAGAAAAAAAGAGTTAATCTCTCCAGACTGGTGACAGGGGTGGTCAAAACATTCTTATTGCTGTAGCGAAGTCTAACTTTGTCAAATAACGTTAGGAAAAAAAAAGAATATATTTTAAAATTAAACGAATGAATCTATATATTTGTATGAATGATGAAACAATACTATGAATGTGTTAGTATACCAAATGTAAAAAAATCAAATGTTCAGAAAAATATATTTTGTACAAGTATGTGTGTGTAAAGAAATGTGTAATTATATCCCCCCCTCCAAGATGTAGGGAACGAATCACAGTTAGTGTGCGCACGCAACATGGTGTTTGGGAAGGAGAGATACGGTTGGAGGGGGTGTAAAAAATGATGAATCTATATAAAGTTTAAACTATGATAATAAAGTTACTAGTATTACCTTCGAACTTATAACGTAGTCACAACTACTTTAAACACATAGCGTAATATGTAGACAGTAACACCTCTCCCGGACGGGGGGGGGCGGAGCATCTGTTAATAAATACCGCGGCACGGATGAGTGAGGAGGCAGTCGATTCTCTGGAAATATGGATCCTACAGGTAAGATAGAAAAGTTGTATATTGTAAGTCATTTTTTATCTCTGTTTACGAAGAATGTTGAAGTAATACTGATTCGTGTGTGCTTATATGTATGTTTCAGATCATGAGATGCTACAGCTAAATCAACTAGCTGAAGGTGGAACACATCTTCCCACAAAGAAACTACGTGAATTAGATCAGTCCGTTCAACACATCATTCGATCCGTCAAAACCGTGAAGACCAGATATGGTGAACGGGTCGTCGTCGAAACATCAGATTTTCAAGTCTTCCTCCCGGAGAGATTCAAACATATGACCGCAGCGCAGAAAGATCTACTAAATCGTGGTGACTGCATACTCCAATACCATGGCGAGGAAACACTAGAAAGTGGTTTCAAACGACATAAATTGTCTTTTTTAAGCAGCCCGTAATGTCGTCAAAAGGTGAGTACAATTATTGAATAAAATTTCATAAAAAAAGTGATAATGTAGTTACTTGCATGTAAATGTGAAATCGTACATGTTGTATTAGAACTTAAAGTGTTAATTATCGCACGTCATGTAGTATTAGTAATTGAATGTAGTTACTTGCATGTACGTACATGTTGTATTAGAACTTAAAGTGTTAATTATCGCACGTCATGTAGTATTAGTAATTGAGAGTGAACGTTGTAGGGTTAATTTTCATGTGTAATAATTACGTACATGTGAATATCGTAGTTCAGTTACGTTATTTCACATGCATGTTAGTTACGTTTGTTTGTTACACGTAAAAGTAACGTTGTAGGTGAAAAAAGAACGTTAATTTATATGTGTAAAACGTACATGTGAATATCGTAGTTCAGTTACGGTATTTTACATCTATATGGTTTACGTTGTGTGTTTTTATCATTTATGTAAGGGAGAGAGCATTACGTAAAACAGTTACATACTATCTGAATATTGTAGTTATGTGATGATAGCAATAATTGTAAAATACATAATCATTATGTAACTATTTTCATATGTAAAGGTTACATGCATGTTACGTTCTACGTAAAGTATAGAGTTTACGTAAAATTGAGATTCATACATGTAAAAGTTATTAACATGTATGTTATTTCTGTTACCACCTTACATACATGTAAATCAATGTTCCCGTATGTAAAGTTAATCGAATGTTGTAATTGCTTTTTTCAGAAACGACGACAAGATGCTCCGATACTGCCACTGGACAACCCTCGATTCAGCAAGATGAAACCTGTTCGAACGTGACCCAGGCTGAACGATTACGATGTATTCACAGTGAGTCTGCTTTCAAAAAACGATTAACCACCTACGAAATTCACAACTGTGTTAATATACTTGACCCCGTTATATTCTTAGCAGAATGCAAACCTTTAATTTTGAATGAAATTGATAAGGGCTTAAACATGTATAAATCAGGTCTTAAGATAGGATCCTGTTTATCCTGTCAATATGTCATAATATCACAAGAGAGCGATAATATTCATACATTTAACTTTAACAGTAAACTTGAGGTGATATTGCAATCTACAGATAAATCTATATGGTATGAAGAGAAGATTGTACAACCTATACTAGATCATATGGATAATTTTGAATCGCGTACCAGTTCAAAAGCTTTATACAGTATTGAGAAATTAACAATATATGTGACACAATACGATTCATTGAATGCAGGGATGTATACTGAATTACCCGACTTTATAAAATCGAAGAGAGCTGTTATTAACATTCGTAATACTGATAAATATTGCTTTGCATACTGTCTGTTAGCATCCAAATACCCAGTAGAACGTAACAAGAATCGACCCACCTCCTATAAAAGATATGATTTTCGTAACGAATTTAACTTTGAGAATATAACATTCCCCGTATCATTGAAAGATGTAGAAAAATTCGAGAATCAAAATTCAAATATTTCAATAACGATATACGGTGTTGAAAATAAATCGATTATTCTCTTATATCAACCAAGAGAGATAAAATCACATCATGTTAATCTTTTAATGTATAAAAGACATTATTGTCTGATAACAGACTTGTCACGTTTGCTAGGAAAGCAGCTAACTAAACATAATGGGCGAAAATGGTTATGTAACAATTGTAACTTGTATTTCACATCAGAATCACGTTTAAATAGCCATAAAAAGAGGTGTATGATGAATCAAATTATCAGAATGCCCGAGGCTGGTAAAACTGATCTCGTTGAATTTAACGCATATTCGAAATGTCTAAAAGTTCCATTCGTGGTTTATGCAGACATAGAATGTATCTTACGTAAGGTAGATTCGTGTCAAGATGTATCGAGTAAAAGCTGGACACGTAGCATTCATAAACATGAAGCGTATGCAATTGCATTACATTTGGTCTGTAGTTATGATAAAAATTTAACACGTTTCAAATCATTTGAAGGTCCATATGCAATTGAAAATTTTCTTAAAGAATTAACGTTAATTGCAAATCAGGTCATTAATATATATGCTAATAAAATTGAAATAAGTATGAGAGATGTGGATGAGCTAGAATATCAAAATGCAACACGATGTCACATATGCAAACGTGAATTTCTTAACTCGTGTATAAAGGTTCGTGATCATTGTCATTTGACTGGAAGTTACGTTGGCCCAGCTCATAAGCACTGCAATTTAAATAGGAAAATGCCAGGATTCATACCAATATTCTTTCATTGCTTGTCAAAATACGATGCTCATTTCATAGTAAAGAAACTAGGTTACGATACGGAACCTATCAACTGTATTGCACAAACTTCTGAAAATTACTTATCCTTTAGCAAAAGATATACAAATTCGAATGGAATGAGTATATATCTAAGATTTCTGGATAGCTATCGTTTTTTGGATTCAAAACTTAGTAACCTTTCGGATATGTTAGAAGCAGATGATTTTCATTATACCAATAATATGTACACGAATCCTTTGCATAGACAACTGATGAAACGTAAAGGTGTCTTCCCGTACACGTATGTGGATTCTATAGAAAAATTATACGAGAATAGTCTACCATCCAAACATGAGTTTGATCATGTAAGCGATGAGGATTATAGTCATGCTAGAACGGTATGGAATGAATTCAATGTTAAAAATCTGGGTGAATATTTAAATATATATCTTAAGTGCGATACATTAATACTAACGGACGTGTTTGAACGCTTCCGTGAATTAAGTATCGGTTTGTACGGACTCGACCCGTGTCAGTATTACACACTTCCCGGGTTAGCCTATGATGCAATGTTAAGAACGACTGGTGTACAGATTTCATTATTAACAGATAAGACTATGCTAGATTTCTTCGAAAAAGGAATACGAGGTGGAATTTGCACTGTGTCCAAACGGTATGCAAAGGCGAATAACAGATACATGACTAGCTATGATAACACTCAACCAACTAATTATTTAATGTACGTTGACTGCAGTTCTCTATATAGTTATACAATGGAAAATAATAGCTTACCATACACTGATATAAGGTGGCTAACTGATGCTGAAATTAAATCAATAGATTTTATGTCTATTACAAGTGATTCTGACGTGGGATATGTGTTGGAAGTAGACTTTAAATATCCACAGGAACTTCATGATATACAAAATGATTTGCCATTATGCCCTTTGAATGAAATCGCGCCAGGTGATAAGTATACAAAATTGCTAACAACATTGAATGATAAAAATAAATACGTATTACATTATCTCAATTTTCAACAATGTGTTAAACTTGGTTTGATTCCATCGCGTATACATAGAGTAATAGGTTACAAACAATCTAACTGGATAAATCCTTACATTGAACTCAACGTTCGTAAACGTATTGAAGATAAGACGAAATTTGGTCAAAATCTATGGAAGTTAATGAATAATTGTGTTTATGGAAAATTTATAGAGAATGTAAAACGTTATAATTCATTTCATTTAGCTACCAGCTGGAAACGAGCGCGTAAATTGTTAGCTCGACAGACATGTATAAGGTACGTGATTTTTGATGAAAATTTAATAGGTATAGAATTGGTCAGAGATGAAATATTGATGAATAAGCCAATATACATAGGACAAGCAATCCTGGATCTATCCAAACATAAAATGTATGATTTTTATTATGAAATTCTGAAGAAAAAATTGAAAGATGTAACTTTAATCTATACGGACACGGATGTTTTTCTCTTTGAATCTAGCTGCGATATATATGAATTTATTAAAACCAATATACATTTATTCGATACATCGAATTATCCAATGGATAATGTGTATGGTATTCCGTTAGCAAATAAGAAAATTTCAGGATTATTCAAGGATGAGCTAGCCGGTAGAGTGATGACTGAATATGTAGGGCTGAAATCGAAATTATATAGTTATCGATATGATACTGAAGTGATTAAAAAATCAAAAGGTGTAACAAAAGATTCGATGAGATTCATAACCTTTGAACAATATCTCTCATGTATTACACATCCTGACACTATACATCGAAGCATGCAGACATGTTTCAGAAGTTATAAACATGATGTTCATACTATTGAATCTAATAAGATAGCTTTAAGTGGTATTGATACAAAACGATACATTCCCAATAATTCATTTTCAACATTAGCATGGGGACATTATGCTATAGAAAATTGTCAAGTGTAAATTTCTTTTTCTTTTCTCAATAAAGCATAGATTCAACTGAGTTAAAAGGTATTACTAGGCCACGATAATAACATATTACTGTATTTCAAAAAATAAAATAATTGAGTTTCAAGTATAATTGTAAAGTGTGTTACAACTGAGTTAAAAGGTATTACTAGGCACATGATAATAACATATTACTGTATTTCAAAAAACGAAATAATTGAGTTTCAAGTATATTTGTAAAGTGTGTTACTAATTACATGATAATAACATATTTACTTCATTTGAAAGATAACGTGTTGCTTTTTTATGTTTATGTTAGGGGTGAAGGAATATCTTTTCCTATTCATGTCGTTTTGAAATGTTAGATAGCAGAAATCAATGAAATGTTAATTCAACTATAATCATGTATGATTTTTTATTAAAATATATTTACTAATTATATCAAAATGTTATTAACATGTCTCCGTTAAGGGGTGAGGGGAGATTTATATATATCAATGTGAACTAGCATGTACAAAGGCTCTTATTTCAGCTATAATCATGTATGATGTTTGTTTATCGTATATTACTAATTACTTCAAATTGTAATTATCATGTTTACGTTAAGGGTAGGTGAATTTATATATACTCAATGTGAACTAGCATGTACGTTATGTTAAAATCTCTACAATTAAATGTTAATTCAACTATAATCATGTATGATTTTTTTTTAAAGTATAAAAATGTTATTATCATGTTTAAGTTAAGGAGATGTGAATTAGCAGTTACAGAAGATTTTTAAAAAAGTATAAAAATGTTATTATCATGTTTAAGTTAAGGAGATGTGAATTAGCAGTTACAGAAGATGTCAGGAATCAATGTGAAAAAAAAATCAAACACAATATATCATTAAAATTATACTTCTTTATTGAGTTGTGTGTTTTTTTATTTATACAATGTCCACCTCATTAATCCATTCACGGGTAGGAAATCCTAACCATTTCACCAGAATCCTATCACCACGACGTCTGATGATCCTTTCAACTAAATACGTGTCTGGATATTGAGTTTTCTGTAATTCATAACCGTAGAATGCTCCTTCAATCAGTTTACCCTCCAGATCCTCGATGAGATAGGTCAATGGATGTGTCCTTTGCACTGTACGTATCCTAAAGACTTCAACACTCCAATTTGGTAGATAACCTTTCTCCATAACACCTTTATGCTTAGAAATCCTCACGTAGTCACCAACACGATGAAGCCTAGATCTTCGCTTCTAACGCAGACTTCTATCATATTTGTAGACGCTGAGCAGGAGAGAATTATCACGAACTTCTACAGGCTTCATACGAATCGTTCGATGGTAAGTATTATTGTAGGTATGAATAATTCTAGGTAGTATGTTTATCCATTGATATGAGCCTTGAACAATAAATTCCTTATGCAAAATCAGTTTGATCGTTCTTATTAAACGTTCCACTGCAGCAGCCTTAACGTGTGTGAATGTACTGTAATGATTAATATTATTACGATTCATTAGTTCGCGGAAATGTTTATTGTAAAACTCCCTTCCTTTATCAGATTGAACATTCTTCGGAAACGATTCCATTTCATTCAATATCTCCTCCATAGCAGTCGAAACGTTAATACCACTTTTATCACGTAATGGTCGTGCATAAGCCATCTTGGAATAAAAATTGCATGCAAGAAGAATATACTTATAATTCCTATTGTCTCTTGCATAATTAGACATGTCCAAAGATCTATTTGTACTAAATCGTTCATTCCTTTGCTTATGATCTTACGACGTAAAAATCGTCTTCTAGCTGGTGCATGTAACTCGGTTGCAATGCGACGTTTTATCATGCTATAATTTTTGATGTTTTAAGTTCTGTAATAATTTCTTCTATCTCGGGTGAGTGATTCAAATTACCTGCATCCCTCGACGCAACTAATAATCTTAATCTGTTTATTATTTCATTCGGATCGTTCCAGTAGACGTAATCTAATTTTCTCTGCGGTACATGTTCTTTCCAACGTAAACCAAATCCAGTTCGATTACTAACAAGGTCACGAATGATATGACGATACTTGAACCCTCGATTTGCTCTTAAACGTCCATCTCTTGAATAACCGTGTCTGTAAACTTGAGTATTTTGTAAGATTTGCGAATACACGTCTAAATCATCATCTGTGTACGATGTCTTGCGAGGTAAACGTTTAAATAATAATTCATATAAGCCTGCTGTGGGTTCATACGTTTCTGTTCCTATCTGAACACCATCAGATTTAAACACAACTGTCTTGTTACCCAATTTATACTCATTATCCTCGTAACGTATGCCGTAAGTATTGTCCATGTCACTCGAACTGGCAGTTCGAACCTTGTGTAGATACTTTGACACGAGATCAGATCCGTTAGCATCATCTGTAGTTTCGTCGTCGTTGTTGTCTTGGTGTGCTTTCGCTATTACTTTCAATGGTTCGGTTACAGGTTGAAGAACTTCAGACATGACTCGTTGCGTTTCGAATTTCATTCCTTTGAGAGAACGTAACTTTTCTCTTATTGCCCTACTGTGACGGGCAATGGTTTCCTTAAGTCTTATAGCTTCAGCATCCATATCGAAATGAATGTATAATTAATCAGCTACTGCTAATTTATATGAAACTATCAGTTCTATACTTAATATATGACCATCTTTAGCACGTCCGACTGGCGCTGTAAACGATAGAATATCGCCAGTTTCAACTCTTACAGGATATCTTTCAACTAATCTTCCGTTTATTGCAAACAATGTATCATTTACAGCATGCGGATGTACCGATGATACGATGGAACACGAGAGTACACTTCCATTTCCAGGAACTTTATAGTATTCGAGTCCCGATGTTAACGTATACCTTAAAGAGGGACCTCGAAACGGACGTGTTTGCAATGAAATTATGAGTTGTGCTTTCAATTGTTGTAACATAGTGTTTACAACATTTCTCATTCGTGTTTTCATAGTATGAATATCATTATTTATAGTGATTAGTTTATTATCAAGTTCCGTTTGTCGTGCGGTTAGTTCTTTCACTTCTTTTTCTACAGCTGTAGTAATAGTCTCGCTAGCGGAGGTGATTGTTCTAGTTAACTGAGTTTGTAATGCATTCTGTTTCCGTGTAATAGTATCGACAATGTTTGTTATAGTCTCAGTTAAACCCGTTTGCAATTCATTATGTTTCTGTATAAAGAAATGATTAACATAACTCATGGTGACTGCATCACTATCATCTATCGGTTCGGCTAAATCCTTCAATCTCTTCATTCGAAATGATAGAGTTTCATTAGAGTCGTGAATTGGAATCCTATCATCTACATATTTTTTATTAGGAACGTCGTGTTCGTGAAGGGGGTCCAACAGTGTTTTCATTCTTATACCATCTATAATGACATTATTTTCGGAATCACGTTTAAATGCATATTTACTTAAGTACTCCATTAAATTGTTGTATTGGATGTCGAGCGATTTTTGTATGTGATCCCTAAGCATAGCTTCAAACTCGCCCATACGCTGATACGAGGTCTGCTCGCTGAAGATCTGCATTCGATTCTCGACGTCAGCCGTATGCGTATCCACATAACGTTTAGTCGATGCATCGTCACCTTCTTCAGGGTCGTGAATATTGCACAACCGCTTTCCCTTGAATCGATAGTTTCCCGATCCATCTCTAGTTATGATATATCGATTGAACACACCCCTAGAGGGTATGATTCTTCGGGATCCGAACCTGTCGATACTCATTGCTTAAGTGATGGATTATTCTATTTATTCATTCTGATAAAGCGATCAAAACCGTGACGGTAGCGTCCCTCGTTCAGTGGATATTCTGGTACTATAACAACAAAGGATCGTTCATCACTCTCCCATATATGTTTACACATATTCTTAAATTCATCATAGGACATATCGGTATTTACATAATCTTCGTATATATGTTTTAAATTGAGATTATCCTGTCTAAAGAATATAATCATATTTGCATTATCTCTAATTAAATGTTTAGGCACTTTAGCATATGATTGTGCTAAATATATAGCATCGACATTACGATGTCTACCCATACTGTAATATGAAGCTATCTTACCCTGTTTTTCATTTATCACATCATCAAATACGAATATCGAATTTTCTCTAGCATCCGACGTTTGAATTACTTTATCACCATCATCGAACGTAAATACACCTATATCGGGTATAGTTTTCAGTAACCTGAGTAAATATCGATATTTAGGTTGTTGCAACGATTTCGAGTATATGTAGAGGTTTTCGAATCTCAGACCATTCTCGTGAATAAGCAGGTTGAGTAAAACGTTCGTTTTTCCAGCATTTGAACTGCCAAGTATGAGCGCTCTAACGTTACTCGGAAACAACGTACCGTGTCGTCCTTTGCGAATGTCATCCTCGAAATCTAACACCTGTATGGGTAGCGTACACTTTTGCTTTACTATCTCCATATCGCGACTAATACTTATAAAGCATAAGTTTTGTCTTTTATTTCGTTCGTGATAAGGGCAATCTATGTCTTTACTGGAATTAGCCAATCGTCATAGGAATCGTATACTTATAAAGCGCACGTTTTGCCTTTTTTATTTCATAGTGAGACATGTGCTCTACACGTGCACGCAAAGGTTCGGGAATTCTTAATTCCTTGATTAATTCATTACCATTTGAGGCACATTTACCGGGTTATCGTTTCTGCGGTCCCGGAACGAAACTACATAAACGCTTGCAGAGAGGTGACTTACCGGTGAACGGGTTAGATTCAGCGTGTCTCGATCACGATCGGGCTTACGCAGAGAGTACTGATACAGAATCTCGTCGTCTAGCCGATAAGGTGTTGGTAGAGAAAGCTTGGAGACGTGTAAAGTCTGCCGACGCTTCTTTGGGCGAACGACTTGCAGCTCGACTTGTGACTACACTTATGAAGGGTAAATTGGCAGCGGGCGCTGGCATGCGTAAACGTCGCAACAAGAGAGGTGGTTTCTTACCTTTGCTACCACTTTTAGCAGCTCTAGGTGCAGCAGGTGGTCTAGCTGGAGGTGCTGCTCAGATTGCTACGGCTGTCAATAAGAAACGTTCGGATGCAAAACAACTTGCGGAATTAACACGTCACAACGAGCGCATGGAATCTTTGGCTCAGGGCAAAGGTCTTCGCCGTAAGAGACGTCGTAAGGGTAGAGGATTATATCTTCGATCAAAAAACTCGGGACAAGGCCTATATTTATCCCGGAAAAAGCCCTGAGTGCTAACGAGATCAATTCGTATGCACGACGTCTACGCATTCCACATTTTAGAGGTGTCTACATGATCGATAAACTACCTCCACATCCTCGATACTATGAGAGAATAGTAGTGAATCTGGATACATCAAATAACCCTGGTACACATTGGGTTGCTGTACGTAAGGATGGTGACGTTGCCTACTACTTTGACAGTTTCGGCGATCTGAGACCTCCGGAAGAGATAGAAACGTACCTTTCGGGTGTCAAGCTCCTATATAATACGACGAGATTTCAAGAATTCGATTCTGTGATTTGCGGTCACTTGTGCCTTCAGTTTCTCCTCGATGAGTTACACGATCACCGTGAGTGGTAGTGATACCAGCTTCTCTACATTTCTAAATCCACCATTACATCTGGATCCTAACGGACATTACGAGATAGCTCTATTGAATTTTGAGACTTTTTACTCAATTCCGAATGTGGACGAGAGTAATAATCTATTCCATTACGTTCGCGATGAAAAAGTCGAACGTATAGTAATTCCACCGGGTACTTATGAATTGGATGATATCGCCAGATTGATCAAGGATGCTCTCGACATCGGTGACGACTTTATTCTACGTGCTAATAATAACACCATGAAATCAGAAATTCAATCTCCCTATATTATCGACTTTAGTCGTGAGAGATCTATTGCTTCACTTCTCGGTTTCACCTCTAAACAGAGGGTACCGGCAAACGTGCTGACCGAGTCTAATGATTTGGTTAACATATTCAAAGTCAGCATCATACGTATCGAGTGTAGTCTTGCAACGGGATCTTTCATCAATGGTAAAAGTGGTCATTCTCTGTATGAATTTTTCCCATCGGTACCTCCAGGTTATCATATTTCGCAGGAACCATCAAGTCCTATATATTTACCAATCATCGATACGAATCTCATTGATCATCTCGACATTAGAGTGGTAGACCAGAACGGCGATAAGTTAGATTTCAGGAACGAAACCATCACTGTACGATTGCACATACGTCGTAATGGGTATAAGTTTTAAGAGACGATGCTATATTAAAAAACATCTCTCGAGATTGATCTCTACTCGATCATCGACCCGCAAGCTAATCACATCGTCTAATCGAAAATTTCTCGCTAACTTAGGCTTCAAGGTTCTATGATGGATGTATTGGACGTGACCGGGATTCCGACCTTTGATGATAAGATCAGTAAGGAGGAAGAACACGTATTCCTACCGTACAATACGTCAGCTCTCGATGTGAACGATGAAATTAGAATTCCATGTCAAGCTGAAGATTTGTACACGCTTCCTAGTAGAAGTTATCTCTACATTGAGGGGACTCTCACTAAACCCGACGGCACCGTTGCCACATCGAAATTGAGTAACAATGCTATGGCATTCCTATTCGATGAGATTCGTCTGGATATGAATGGAACGACTATTGATAGAACTAGGAATCCGGGCATTTCATCAACGATGCGTAACTATGCTGCACTGAATGAACTGGAATCGAATCGTTTACTAAATGCTGGATGGATCTATCCTGGAGGTGTGGTAGACATCGTGAATACATCGAATGGTATCTTCAATGCTATCGTTCCTCTTTCGATGTTGCTGGGTTTCGCCGACGATCACAAGGAGGTCATACTTAATAGCAAGTTTGAACTTATTCTCATTAGATCTAAGGATTCTAATAATTGTATCATTGGAAACGATCCTACAACCATACAACTAACTAGACTCGAATGGAGGATGCCTGTACTTCGACTTTCAGATTCTGAACGAGTTGATAAACTTAAACACGTCAAATCGGATAAACCTCTACACGTCGCATTTCGAACCTTGGACCTTCACACTCAACCTGCTGTACCTCAAACTAAAGCGTTCACATGGAACATTGCAACCACGACTAAACTTGAAAAACCACGTTTCGTCATAGTCGGTGCACAAGTGGATAGATTGAATCATCTCGCTAAGGATGCTTCTCTATTTGATAATTGTAATATCACCAATCTGAAACTTTATCTCAACAGTGAATCTTACCCCTATCACGATATGAATTTGGATTTCGCCAATTCGAAATTTGCATCTCTGTATGATCAATATTCCAAATTTCAATCATCCTACTATGGAAAGGAGAATTACCCTCTTTTGAAAAGGAACGACTTTCTGAAATATGCACCGCTATTCGTCATCGATTGCTCTCATCAACCTGAGGATACTGTGACGGGGGCAGTGAATGTCAGATTGGAAGTTCAAGCATCGTCAAATTTTCCTGCACAAACTTCATTATTCTGTTTAATTATTCATGATAAATTATTCACTTATAAACCATTAACTCATGTTGTACAATCTATCATATAGGTGTAATAAATAAAACATTACAAATTCAAATTATCTTTTTATTGACTTTAACATACATCTCCAATATCCTCTTCCTTGCACTCCTGCTTTTTGCATCATATGAACATAATGATTTATGAATATCATACAACTGATATAAATTTCTTTCAATATATGGAATTAGTCTTTTAAGTCCATTGAATGCAGTACTATTCAGATTTATACTGCCCACATTTAAACATGTATTCACAAACGTTATTTCTTGCATCTTATTCATGCATAACATTATATTAAATGCATATATTATATTTTCACTGTACGGTGCACATGGATGCTTACCATCTTTCAGATACGTATCCAAAACACACAAATTTGACATTATTACCTCCCAATCCTCTTTTGTAATATACACAAACGTATCGTCATGTGTGTCTTTAATGTAAAGTGATGGGAGTTCATTGTATAATCCTATGTTCACACGAAAGTCAATGCTGATGGAGATGTCGTTATCGTTCATGCACACACTATTTACCATCACTCGCAACTTCCTCCTCTACTTCTTCTGCGAAGGGTGTGAAGGGTTCGAACATCATTATGATGAAACTGTCTTGATCGAACGTCTTCTTGGCTTTGACGATTCTCGGTTTGCAGTTCGTCTTCTTCTTTTTCTTGTCTCCTTTCTTACTGGATCTGCGGACATACACGAACTGTCTCAACATCGTGAATATTTAATACACTTGTTAACGTAAAACTCTTATTATTTTATACTCACTTTTCTATGACTTCCTCCTCGGGTTTCGATGTACCGATATCCTTAAACGGACGATCATTGTACGGACCGCACACATCTTCACCTTGATCCTGTTCGGACTGGCATGCCACATCTTCACTTTGGGCTTTACTGAAATAAACATATTTATCATTAGTTGTCTAACACATAACAACACTTTCACGTTAACACACAATTATAATTCTACTTACCCGAGGTACACTTTACAATTCTTTCCGCATTGAGCATAAGATGTGATCGAATCATGATGGGAAGGATTCCTGCAAATCACTTGATGCATCTTTCCATCACACGTTTCATCGTGGTGCTCAACCCAATGCTTTTGCAAATCTTCGAAATTGCGTAGATTCTCCCAGAATCTGGTATCACTTTCAATGATAGGTGTTGTTGTTCCACTCATCTTGACGTTGCGATGTGAAGTGAGAATGCATTCGTTCCCGAGTGAGCAGATGGGTGATGAAACGTGATCATAACTGTCTCCCCCCCTCCCCATCCTATCGTCGATTGTACTTAACGGACGGAGGGTTTGTGTGAAGTGAGGACACGTTCGTTCCCGAGCTGGCGGGACAGGGTGAGACCTGTTAATTCGAATTTACTATATTACCGTTTTATCACGTTCCCCCCCTTCCACCTTCTCGTCGCTTGTACTGGAGGAGGACTAGTGTTTATCCTATCGTACATGAATGGGTATCGAACCGAGGACTCTATGTTCATATATATGAATCCCCCCGAGAACTCGATATTCATAGGTGACCCACACATATACACATATGCACAAATCTTGAGGAATGACAACACGTCATCACCCTTATACTTCAATGTGGAATAGATTTATATTTTCTCGTACCTCGATGTGGGAATGGAATTTAACCTTTTCTTAACCTTTACATCGCTCTTGGATACAATAGCTCAAGGAGAGATTCTGCATAGGGAACACCCCTTACCAGAATGTCTTATTACATTTATTTTCATAAATCTCTCCCAGTAAACATACCTAATCATTCTCTCGATATTCTTTTATCTAAAGAATAACGATACTACATCATATATCATACACTAAACGTAATAGATATCAAACCCTACACTCGATATTCATACATGAGAGTTCAAGCACAGACATCGAAGCACTGAACGTAATAGATATCAAACCCTAGACTCGATATTCATACATGAGAGTTCAAGCACAGTCATCGAAGAATTACTATCAATACATTTAATTCAAACAACCCCGGAACCCCCGTTACCCACCCCGCCCCATCACAATATCGAACCCTAGACTTCGATATTCATACATGAGAGTTCAAGCACACACACACATCGAAAAGAATTCACATTTAATTCAAACATCCCCGGAACCCCCCCCCCCCGTTACCCATCCCACCCATCACACATTACACATCACACACACACACACACACACACACACAATCATCATCATCATCATCATCATCATCCCAACCCTCAAAAACATCTCACTGCACAGGGGAGAACGGCACTACGCCAACACTCCCCTTCTTTTACAACTCGATTTTCATATAGGAGAGTTCTAAATCAATGAGCATTCTACATCACTCATATATTAACACAGAGGAGAGTTCAACATCTTATCTACACTGTGCTGATTCTCTCAATTCTATACTACTTATAGTGCAAGTTAATTCTCTTTTTACATTCGGGGTAAGATGTACATGAAAGCCCGACCTCACTATTCTAATATATGGAAGCTATTCTTAATACCTAAGATATATTGATATATGCATACCAATTAGAGCTCGGCGACATCTAGAATACCCCATGGGAACTTGGTGTTTCGTAAGGCTTCCACAGTGTGCCGTAGTGCTTGCAACCACGCAGGAAACACGGGGGTTATTTCAACTTCGGTTATTTTCTGAATCACCCTGCATTTCATGTTTGTATATTTCAGGGAACGGAATTGGGATTAGACAACTGAACGAGTAGGAAGGACATGCGACATCTCCAAACTCTGAGATTATAGAACTGAAAACATTTCTGAGGATCACTATGATGCTAGTGCCTTGCGAATGTCGGCCCCGACTTGCTGGAAGTAAATTATTCTGAAAGCAAACCAAATCGTATCATATAGGGGAGATCCAAGTGCTAAAAGTTATTTTCTAAACTATTAAAGCTAGAGCTTCAATTTTGGTACAGATATTACTAGTAACTAAGCAAGTGTGTGTCCCAGTTTTCATTCCAGTACGTAACTGCATTTTTATATATGAATTAATTTATACAATTTTATTACCTAAATCAAAATCTATCTTTTTTGACAGATATTGCACAATAGATAAATTTTGTTGCAATTAAATTCCTTTAATTAAAGGATCGTATTTCTGAAATTCTGCATAACTAAGTTTTAAAAGAAAAATGTTTTATGTGTCAAGGTGAAATAAACTTAAGAATTACAGTCCGGCCGTTGTATCTCCGGTTCTGACGTTTTGCGTCTGCAAGAGGTGAGGGGGAAGTTTAATTGTACCAACATACAGTAATGAGCAATTGAAAACGTATCCTCGAAATTATTTTAGCATGAAAGTATAGTACCATATTAGCTTTAAAACACTGAAATACAACTTAAAATTTCATTACAATGCAAGATATTTATCACAACACTCTATTCGCATATTTCGTTCACAACATTCAACCACAATAACTGCATCTGTTGGTAGTAATGGGAGTCTCTACATCCGGAGTTGTGGTCAGGAAGTTAAAACTGTCTGCTAAGTACCAGTCAGCATTGTGGCTGCTAGGCGTGGCTCCCGAACTCAACATCATGTTGCCAGCTTAAATTTGTTTGAGCCACTTGGCTTTAGCTGCTTGCGCTGGTGAACTTTCTTTGCTATATTTTGCGTGCGTGAATTCCGATTTTTAGTGTCCGTAAGTTCTATTACTATCGCTATTATAATAATATGGCTACTGGTTCGTGAAATATGCAAATACCTGAAACATTTAAAATACGTCTGGTGCTCTGCAAGAAATTCCCGCTAAAGAACTGACAATAGCCTGCTTCCCCCTCTCGAAAACTGTCAGAGGCGGAGATAGAGCGACCGAACAGTAGTGCTTGATTAGAGTAATTATTTTTCAAAAATTAAATTATGACCAATATCAAAACTCCGATATATCAAATTGTTGCAAATATTTTGAAGTGTATTGGGTAAAATTTTCATAGCTCTAGCTGAAATATTGTGGGAGAAGTTTTGTGGGAGAAGATCGATTTTGAATATGGAAAAATAACGAAAATAACTGAACTCGAGAAAAATGACTTAAGTTTTGCGTGCAGTTTAAATAAAAATATTTAATTTCTTTATATTAGAAAGCCCCAGGACAGTATCTTACATCTTCTTTCCTCCCAGCAGCCTCTTAAGTGTTAGGTTTTCGATGCATTTACTGAAATAGTAGTATATTTTCACATTCCACTTCTAATTTGAGAAGCAAAACCAGAGGTAAGAAGTATCTCCAGGTTCAGATGTTTGTGAAAAGAATGTGGGCATGCTAAAACCGTTATCAGTTCTTTCAATTGGCCAAAATCTAAACTAATATATTTGCTCTCACCTACATCCTCCTCTGGTGCATAGGTACTGCACTGCACCTCCAATTTAGAAAGGCTTATGTTTGTCTTTTGCAGGGCTGCAGGCTCAGTTACTTTCTGATTTACTTCAACTAAAGTAGCTGTTTTCCCCCATCTGTTCTTATTCATTAATTTACGCAAATTGGCTCTAATACACTTTATCTTTGGCATTATCAAACAGTACAGTAATGCAGAACCATATAAAGGAATATAGGTACCTTAACCTCTTTAATTTCACAATACATAATTCTTCTAGGTAGCTTTACTGAAATAAACCAGTATCACAACTTACGGTGGAATTTTCGGCACAAATGGACACTTGAGTATAATAAATATAATACAGAGAGGTGAAAACCTAACGATAATAACTTTAAACGCCAAGTATCGCTTCTAAAATACAACAAATATATAAGAAAACATAAACAAAAATTTCGAGCCATTACACAGGAATTATATCTAGGAAAAGACAAAAGCATCCGGAAAAATTACTGCCATCTAGGGGAGTCATATGAAAGCTTAATAAATAGGCTACGGTGGCTTAATTCTATTTTAACACCTATTTTAAAATCATATCGTTCGTAAGTTTTCTGCATTCAGACATGTGGGCGTGCCATTTAAAGCATGGAAAGGCATTTAACCAGCGCAGATCTTTAAAAGTGGCATCCAGAACATGTGTTTCGTTTGCCCTAAGGGCACGGAGCTTTGTAAACAAGTAAACTAAATTATGGTGCATATTTTGCAACAAAAAGCAAACTTCCTTTCTTTAAAAAAAATGACTGCAACAGGACTTCTGTCTCAAATGGTATCATTAACAGGTTCAAACTTTCACATTACAGTAGTGTTATACAAAGAAAAATGTGGCACATTTATAAACAGGCCTAAACCACATCACACTATTTGAGTAGAATAACTTTACGTTTACTTTAAGATTGGCTCCCTGTATTGTCCAAATAAAAATGGGCTTGGTCTTTCTTGACCAATTAAAGCAGGGTGTCTAGAATCTTTTTGGTGTCATGTTAGCATAATTTTGTATTCAATACTGTTTTAAATATGCTATGGGAGGCAAGAGAGAGAGAGAGAGAGAGAGAGAGAGAGAGAGAGAGAGAGAGAGAGAGAGAGAGAGAGAGAGAGAGAGAGAGAGATGGTAATCTAACGGAATATTGGAAACCACTCTCTAAAACCCCTAAATGTTCTCCTAATAAGCAGCTTAAGTTGGTTGCAGTAAAGTATCTTTGTGTCTTCTCACATATTTACAACAGAATCGTTCTTTATTGAGACAGATTATAGTGGTTATATTTGCTTGTGAACTGCAGACATTTTTGTCACATAAACCGATTCACTTAATATGAGCCCCGGAGATCATCGAAAAGGATTCATTCAATATTCTGGCTTATTTACAAACTGACCGATGAGGACTACATTCAACAGCTTGTCTAACTTCATTCTGCATCTGCGAATGTTAGTGCTGGCCGAGGATCTTTGTCGGACTTATTAACTTAGTATGTAATTATTTTACATATAAGAATCACAATGACCCTCAACAAAATTAAATGCCTATAAATATCCTATGTTGTCACAACATATTTGGTCTCGTGGAAAAAATAAACAACTGAAACAACGTTTGCCTCTGACTAATGTTTCACTGCCTTTGACATAAGCAAAATAGAAAAAGCCTCTACTGATATGCATTATCAACGGCACACCCTTCTACGAGGGTCCTTCATTAAATAACCGAACTAATTTAATTGTATTTAAATAAACCGCCCTGGAGTGCCATGGCTGCTAGTGGTGGAAAGGTGAATCCTTCCTATTGCAGTGCTGTGAGTGCCAGTCATGCAGAGTCAATCAGTTGGGAGTGAGAGTCCGATACGTGAGGTCGTGTTTACTGCATCCGCCGTGGAACTCAAATTGCAGCAACACGCATCAAAAAAGTTATGTGTTCTGTTAGACAAAACTCCTACGGAAACATTTGCAACGATGCAGCAAGCATACAAGGGCCAAGCTTTAGGCAGACCACAAAATCTTTGAGTGGCATAAACGTTTTAAAGGGGGTCATGAAGACCTTCAAGGTTCTCCGTACCCTGGAAGACCCGTAATGGCAAAAACGGAAGTCAATATTTACACAATTGACGCAATTGTGCGAGAAGATCGTCGCATAACACTTTCGAACGTTGCAGACATAATGCATTTGTCTGGTGGAACTGGAGACGACATAATTCGCAATGATTTTAGCTATCGAAAAGCTGCAGCGAAATGGGTACTGCAAGTGCTGGAGGACGAACAGAAGGCTCACCGAGTCACGAGGTGCCATGAATGGCTCAGAAGGTTACGAGGGAGCCAGACTTTCTGAATAGGATCACACTTGTGAAGAGAGTTGGTTCCACCATTACGACCCGTTAACAAAACAGGAGAGTTCGCAGTGGAAACATTCATCGAGCCCTAGAACTAAGAAAGCAAAAGTTCAGAAAAGTGCAGTAAAGGTCATGCATCTCGTATTCTTTGACAAACAGGGCATTCTGTATGATCATGTTGTAACTAATCAACGCACAGTAACTGCTGCTTACTATTGTGACGTACTGAAGGGGCCACTGAAGAAAAAAATCGCCGGAAAGCGACTAGATCTGGCAAGGAGAGAATGGATCAGGATAATGGCCCTGCTCATCGAGCTCGTGCAACTCAAGATGTCATCGCAGAAACGGGCATTGAGATCATGCCTCATCCACCTTATTCTCGGGATCTCATACCTTGCGATTTTCACCTCTTCCCTAAAGTGAAACATCGCCATTTTTAAAATGATAAGGAATTGAACAATGTCATTGGTATCCTGAACAGACTGTCCAAAAATGTGTTCAATGAGAGTTTCGAACAATGGGTAAACCGTTGAAATAATTGTATTTCATCAGAGGGAGAATACTTCGAAAGTCTGTAGGTAAATGTTAGTGAAATAAAGCCATTATGTGTTAATTAAAAACTTGGTTCGTTTATTTATTGAAGGACCCTCGTATATCCAGCAATATAGCATATCAAACCATTTAATTTGTAACGCGCCGTTCCTTTTAGACCTCATTATAACGATTTGCCTTAATTGTAAGTTCACCATTATTCGGATGGTTAACAAACGAAGAAGGCAGATTTAGTAATTCTGTTTTACCAAAATAAATAGCTTAAGTTAAACAAAATTATCCTTTGAGCCGACTGCAAGAAGAAACCGATTATAGTTCAAATCTATCTTATTTTGTAGCACTAGTCATTCTTTTCATTTTAGGCACAGGCCTCTCTATTTATCACCTGTATTTAATCCCAATGCTGCTAACAGGCATGTCAAAAGTAAATTAAAGTTTTAGAACGTTATTTTTCTTCCCTCCTACAACACAGCCTTAATTAATGTCCAATTCACCTCCCATGTAAATGCGATGTGACATTGCTGCTGGAACTAAGCTAACTCACCATCTCTTCCTTATTCCTTACACCCTTCGCTGTCAGGTTTGGTATCTGCCGAGAACGGTTGCTCTCATTGCACCTTACGACTATTATAACATGAAGTAAAATGTAAATGGGACACAAAGGCGAGAATTATGACGAGAATTGCCAATTTTGTATCGGGTTGAACACTTTCTTTTTTGGTCATTTTATGTCCCCCAAAGTTAAGTCATATCGGACGGCGAATGAGATGGTTGAAATGAAGCTCAAATGAGTCCAGGGTCCATGGAGCTTGGAGCTACCCGACATTCGTCTTTAAGGATAAGGGAAAACCCCGGGGAAAAACCTTACCCAGGAAACTCACCTGACCAAGATTCGAACTCAGGACTTCTTGAACGTGATGCAGACACGCTACCATCTACGCTACCGAGGTGGGTAGCGGTGAACACTGGTTTCTTGTTTTGGCAAAATCAGAAAAACACAGTTCAGAAAAAATGCCAAGCCCAGCTGAAAGGATGCCAGATCAAATGGGTTCAGTTATTAATAATATATCTCCTTCCTACCTACCGCGCACCAGCCTCTCACCATTCGTTCCTTCATCCTCTTCCTCCCTTGCTGTCTTCCTCCATCCCTTTGTCCCTCCTTCACTACCTTCTTCTCTTGGACTCTTTCCTGCATCCTCCCTTCTCTCTTTAGCTCCCTTACTCCTTTTACTCGCTTCCTCTCTATTTTTTCTGTTTCTTTCTCTCGCTCATTTATTCTTTCAGTTTTCTCTCTATTTTTTCTTACGTTCCTTCCGTTTCTTTCTTTCATTCATTCTCCCTTTCTCTTTGTTTCTCTCCCTCTTTTCCTTCCTCTTTCTTTCTTTTTTCTTGTCACTTTTAATTTGTACCCTAAATATACGTCACATGCGCTCATTGACATGAGGTCATCATACATCCACATATACTTTCCTGTAATAACTTTATAATTGGAGAACCTAAAAATAACTTTTTTGTGTGTACCGGCAACATTTGTAGAAAATCAAACAAGAGTTAGTCTTAAAAGTCTTATTCGATACCGTTCTTCAAATATTGTCATATAACACACTTTTTTAATTCAATTAAACCAGTCCGTAACCTGTTGCCACTCTTCCCGAAACAGTTAAAAATCCTAGTTTTTATAGAGTTCGAAAAAGTGATTCGATACAATTTATCTTTAATTTTTGGAAAGCAAAAGTTCACACTGGAGATATACACAGTGGTGAAGCTGAGATAGAAGAAATGGCAACACGAGATCGCCAACCGCAAATGGAGGCACTGGTGTACTGGATCATGAAGGCGATTGGCTGATTCAAGTTATGCTACAACTTTTAAATTTGTAGTGGTTTGATATTCTGTGGCTTGGTCATGTTGAAAATTTCAGTGTGGAAGAAGGATTGTTCTATGTAGAAGAAAGAGCCTTTGATAAATCATCGCGTGATCTTGGCTACTTACTCCAGGTACAGAGAAATGAGAATAATCAGATATTTGTTTTGAAAATTGTCATCTATAACTCGTTATTCAGTAGATTGCTGTGAAAACCATTCACGGAAAAATAAAAGCTTATTGGCATTACATTACTTTGATTTTATTTTCAGATTCAAAAATAAAGAAGTGGATGTTACAATATTGAAGCTGAACTTCATTGAACTTCGATGGAGATTTCAGTCATGTATCGTCACCTGCTAACTTAACCTACAAGTTAACATATGACAGTGATAATCCGATGCTACTTTTACAAAACCTCCACAGTTAGTTATATGAAAATTTGGGATAATTTTGGCCATGCTACTTCTCTGGAGGAACGTTTTATCTCAAATTTCAAAGTGCCAGATCAAGCTACCACCTACGTTACAGGCGCGGGCAGCAGACTATTATGGGAAATGAGAAAATTTCATTCTCATAATTAGAAAGAAGCGTAAACAACTTCAAGAGCAAAGTGAACATTCTGTTTTATTATCTACACCGAAGGTAAGAGAAATATACCGAAAGGAAATCGAAAAGTGTTTGTGCGTGATTTGATAAGTGTGTTATCGGGGAAGTTGTTCAACAATGCTGTAAAATACAGGAAATAATTAAAAAAGCTAAGAAACTCCATCCGATTGTTAAGCACAGGATACGTTTCGCTTGGGTCAGAATATCTTTGAGAACAGTTTTAAAAACCATTGACTTCAAGTGTAGAAAATGTGTAAGAAAACAGAAGATTTTAATGGAGAAACCTAAAATTTTACGTGGCATGAGTATCTTGTACGTATTAAAGTTTTGCGGAAATCCTCCCGAAAGGAAGCTAAGGATTTTGAAGTGCCGGGTTTGAACCAAGGACCTTGGTTACGGGATGTTAGCACATCACCGCACACCACGCAGTATGACTCTTTGTGTGGGTGGCACAATTAAGAAAGCAAATAACATTTTATACTAAGGAAATCCTGTTACTCCTGACTGTGGCCAGTACGCATGCGCTAAGGCTCGTCATATTCTTGCCTTTGAAGTCGAGACGTGTTGCAGGGTGACGCGAATGCGTATGCGCTGGCACTTGTCATTTTCTTGCCATTAAAGACGTGCCTGAGCAAGGCAACTAGAGTTTTCAGGTAGGCCATTCCGGAGAGTCGCGCTGCCATTGGCTAACGCGCATGACGTCACTGAGAATACAGTTCAACCGCCGAACACTTACGTCACCGCACCCCACCCTCATTGCCAAAGCTCAACGCAAATCGACAGTCAGCTCTTTCACCCAAAGCCGAACACCTACCGGTAGTAATTCCTTCAGGAGAGGCGAACACTTACCCTTCACCTATAGGGTAACATAGGTAAATGAAATATGAACTAATCAACATATCATAATTTATTGTTCAAAACACTTATGTAGTGACAAAGCAAGAAGAATCATTACATTTAATGGTTACACAATGACTCAGATATTTTGTTATTTTCAGACTGTTACAGTTTTTGTGCAGACATCGAAACGCCCCACTTCGGAGTATTGCCAATCGTGGTGCAAAAGCGGGATGTATATGTACCACCAACCTTGATTCGTCGACGTTAGTAGACGAAGGGATCTGAAGTCTGGACCTCCAAATGTTGTGGTACGGTTCTCCTCTTGTGATCTGTCCACGATAGTATTTGGAAGAGCCTGCGATATCTCAGCATCCAAAAGAATTTCCATTTATTCCGGTAGAAGGTGTCTAAGTTCCAATAGTGAGCGACTGGTGAGGCTCTAATTGAAACGAAATCTTAGTTATTGTCCATAAGATCCAAAAACTTGTCTCGGGCCGTCATTTCTCCTAAAGTTCTCTCTCATGCCGAAAATGTATCACTCCATTGATAGGCTTAAAGTCTGTCATCTTCATATCCTAAACTTCTTATGGATTTAAAAATATAATACAGTTTAGCTAAGTAGACGGTAGTAAGTTCTTAAATAGTTTCCTCCATTTCGCAGCAATTTTATACTCAGTTTACCAATTTGTAGAAAAGTTCAGGAGTATGTGTAGTGCGAATTTTGAGAAATGTTGACAAAACAATTGTGACACGGATTTAGACGAGGCCAACTTTGAGCTACACTATTGTTCAAACAAAGCCTTTTAATCGGTGTATGTTAACAGAAGGCCTGGAGTGAAATCTTATTTGGACATAAAACAACTACCTAATAGAAGAAATGGCAGCACCAGAACGTAACATGAATGGCTTTAGAAAAGTGTAGATATTTGACCCAACGCTTTGAGACTAAACCGAGAATACTTCTGCATTAGGAAAACTTGGGATTTTTAGTCTACCAAACTAAACAACAAATTTTGACCATATAACCGTAACACAAAAGCTAAAGGGCAAACTCCTGCGTTTCACTTCAGACGATTCAATAAAGTGGTAATTTCTCATTAATGCAAACAAATATGAAATACAGCAGTTATTTAAAAGCAAGCCTAATAGCAACTTAAGATAAACATTCAATTCTGAGCTCAGAAGTTACAGATACATCCTACTCAAGTCTCCTTAAATTGAAAGGAGCGTCAAAATTAAGTTAATACAATTATTATTATTATTATTATTATTATTATTATTATTATTATTATTATTATTATTATTATTATTATTATTATTATTATTATTATTATTATTATTATTATTATTATTATTATTATTATTATTATTATTATTATTATTATTATTATTATTATTATTATTATTATTATTATTATTATTATTATTATTATTATTATTATTATTATTATTATTATTATTATTATTATTATTATTATTATTATTATTATTATTATTATTATTATTATTATTATTATTATTATTATTATTATTATTATTATTATTATTATTATTATTATTATTATTATTATTATTATTATTATTATTATTATTATTATTATTATTATTATTATTATTATTATTATTATTATTATTATTATTATTATTATTATTATTATTATTATTATTATTATTATTATTATTATTATTATTATTATTATTATTATTATTATTATTATTATTATTATTATTATTATTATTATTATTATTATTATTATTATTATTATTATTATTATTATTATTATTATTATTATTATTATTATTATTATTATTATTATTATTATTATTATTATTATTATTATTATTATTATTATTATTATTATTATTATTATTATTATTATTATTATTATTATTATTATTATTATTATT